>OZ020166.1:17196031-17234485 GCA_963971145.1 Sussaba pulchella
TTAAAAAATTATTTTTATTATTATTATTATTATTATTATTATTATTATTATTATTATTATTATTATTATTATTATTATTATTATTATTATTTATTATTTATTATTATTATTATTATTATTATTATTATTATTATTATTATTATTATTATTATTATTATTATTATTATTATTATTATTATTATTATTATTATTATTATTATTATTATTATTATTATTATTATTATTATTATTATTATTATTATTATTATTATTATTATTATTATTATTATTATTATTATTATTTATTATTTATTATTATTATTATTATTATTATTATTATTATTATTATTATTATTATTATTATTATTATTATTATTATTATTATTATTATTATTATTATTATTATTATTATTATTATTATTATTATTATTATTATTATTATTATTATTATTATTATTATTATTATTATTATTATTATTATTATTATTATTTATATTATTATTATTATTATTATTATTATTTATTCTTATTATTATTATTATCATTATTACTATCATTATCATCTGGATTGAATTTTTTTCCTTTTCTATTTCAGGTAACATCGTCTCAGTTGCAAAGTCTGCCGACGTCGCCGCAAACCCAACAGAGCCGAAAACCCTACAAAACCTCAACATCGACGGGACGTCCACGCGGACGTCCGCCCAACATCAACAAATACATGCAAGCGTTGCAGCAATCCGGCAGTTTGGGCGGTCAGTTCAACGCAAAATCGGGTTTCGGCAATTTTCTCGGAGTTACGAACAATCACTCCCTCATGAATCCCTACTTCATGAGTCCTCTGATGGATCCGAACGTCCTATCAGCGGCCCTACTCGCCGGCGGTCTCGGCAGCAACATGATGGATCCTCTAGCCGCTGCGAATTATCTCAATCAAGTCGGAACTTATCAGGACATAATGCGACAGTATCAAACCAATCTGTCGTCAATGACAAATTTGGCCGCCGCGGGATTTGGCAACATACCGACGAGTTTGTCGAACAACGGGAATCAAAACGCTCCTATAGTGAGCACAGCAGGTTCCGGGACATCCGCATCCACCGGAAATCTCGGAAATCTCGGTTCAATGGGAAATTTGGGAAGTTTAACGGTACAACAATTGTTAAATCTGAGCAATTCAACGTCATCGACGTCTCGTACGTCACCGATGTATCATCAATCGAGCCTCAAAACGACAACGACAACATCAACGACTAAAGAAGTTCCCAGCATATCAATTACACCGGTTACCTCGAATTTACCACAACAGCAGCATAAAACGAAACCCCAAAAACACGTTTCGTCTCACAACGAGCCAATGCCTGCACATTTGTCAAAAACAATGACAATACCGCAAGCTAACGTAAAACCAGTTGTGCTTCCATCGGCTTCGCAAGTTTCTTTGTTAAAACCTTCGATCGTGCAACAAACGAAGACGGTACCACCCAAACAAATGTCAGCACCGCAGATAAGAGTGTCAAAATCATTGACGGAGCCACAACCTGCCCACAATTCGTCGCAAGTTGGGCATTCGGTTCACAATACCGGAAATTCTGGGGTAAATACGAGCGTTAGCCAACCACAGGCGGCTCACACGACGCTTCAAGCGAGTCCATTGAGCATCAAACCGACGATTTCCATGGCTATGCCACCGGCTCGAACCGGAAGCGTTGGAACGTCGTTGCAGCACAAACTTTTGTCCAAAAAAATGGCTCAACAACCTCTCGCACCACCCAAAACGCAGACGAATCCCACGACGAAGAAACAAAAAACATCGAAAAACAACGTTGGACAATTGCCCAATACATTGCAAAATATTTTAAACATGTCCGGACCTTTGGGTTCGACGCCTTACATTCCACCGGAATTGAGCGGTATATCCGTAAGTCCGGTGGGTCAAACGGTTTCCAAACCTCCTCCACCGCCCAAACATCCGCCTTTTCGCAAAACGCAGAACAAAACTAAATCATCGACGTTGGATGTTCAAGGAGGTATGCAAAATCCTTTGCCAACCGTCAATGCGGCGGAAACGCTTTCGATGCTCACGCAACTTCAACAACACTCGCATTTGGAAATAATACCGCAACAAAAGAGTCACGGGAAACAACAATCGGGTCAGGTGGATTATACGAAAAATTTGCCGTTGTCTTTGAGCGTTGTTTCGCCGCAAAAACTTGCGGATAATTCGAGAACGTCGACGATTGATTGCGGGAATGTTTATGAATTGACGAGAAACAAACCTAATAACAATAATCCGAAGAAAAATGATAATAAACATGGGAAAGACAGCGTGGAAATAATCACTTTGGACGATTGAACGATCGAAAGATCGTTGAAAATCTTTGTTTCGTAATTCGATGCGAAAAATGATTTTTTTTTTACATATCTTTTGCGCTTCGTTTTTTTTTTTCTTGAATATTTTTTTTTTTTATTGTGGAATTTTTGAGTGATGGTTGAAAATTGGAAGAAAGCCGCGCGTGGGGCGATTGTGAATTTTCGAATGACGTTAATCGTCGTCGAGAGAGGAATTTTGTCGTACGGTCTGTGCTCAATAAACCTGTGAATCTTTCGAACAGGATAATTTGTGATAAACGATAAAACTTTGAGGTTGTAGCTTGATGGCGTGTGAAACATTGATACGTTTATTCTACATTCGCGCGCCTCAATTTTGTAACGGAGTTACGTGGCAACGACTGAATTCTTTATCGTGTATAATTGATTTAATTTAGTCATTTTTTCACATAAATTAATAAACGATATTATATAGGAGATTGTTTGATTATGAATTTATTTTGGCGGGTCTTCGACGTGGGGATTTCACTTGAAAGCGTTCAACAGTGCTTCTTTGAAACGTTCGACGTCGAAATTTTCTATTATCTCGACGTTTTGAGGTTTGCCCGTTGAATTGTCGTAATCGACGAGAACGGAACCCTGAGCAGTTCCGTCGAAGACGGGAGTTACGTTTGTGACGAACGTGCGAGTTATCAATTCGGGCCAAAGAATCAATGCGGTTGTTATCAAATCCGCGATTTTCCATATGGAACCCGTCAGTGTTTTGGCTTCGGCTTGGTTCAAAAAATTCATTTTTCTCGATTCGATGGCTCCGAGAACGTCGGTGCGCCATTCCTGTGGATTAAAACAGGAGCATTGTGGGCATTACAGAATTCAGTTGTGTCTTGTTACGATTTTTTTTTTACGACTGTGGAGATGGAGATAAGAGAATGGGCGCTATTTCGATTGGAAAATAATTCGATGCGCTATTTGGAACTAATCTCTGTGATTAATTCTTTCTGGATGATCCAAATTCATCTCGAACGAAAGGGAGATTTAAAGTTATTTATCCGTTTGAAATGTCATGTATGACACTGGGTGATAGGATATATTTTTCGGTTGTTCTTTAAGGGGTGAGATTGAGAAATAATTTTATATACTATTTGGAACTAATGGCAATGATTGATTCTTTCTAGATGATCCAAATCGATCGCAACTGAACGAGAAAAAAAATCGCAAACAACTTTTGAGAATCTCATCGATCGAAGCTGTGTCGAAATAAAGCATTTTATAGATTTTTCTGGAGTCATAAGATCTACGATACCATTGAGATTCCAGCAGAAAGAGCAGTCTCCCATGGAAGCAAAACGGCCGATGGTTCCTTCGTGCCGTTTAACACGATGAAGTTGCTGTGAGGATCTTGATGGAAATTCGCCTCGACATTCGGGGCTACGTTTCCAATACCGTGAACGCTACCACCCATTATATAGAAGCGCTCGACGTTGTCCACAAAATTGGGATCCAGCGTGATCGCAAGGGCAATGTTGGTCAGCGGACCGAGAGCCACAATACTCACATTTCCTGCGAAATTTAATTTCTCGAACGTCAATCTACTAATCATTAATTAACTCTAACTTTATCAATAAGCTCATTAAATTGATTAATCAATTATTTATTATTTATTATTTATTATTTATTATTTATTATTTATTATTTATTATTTATTATTTATTATTTATTATTTATTATTTATTATTTATTATTTATTATTTATTATTTATTATTTATTATTTATTATTTATTATTTATTATTTATTATTTATTATTTATTATTTATTATTTATTATTTATTATTTATTATTTATTATTTATTATTTATTATTTATTATTTATTATTTATTATTTATTATTTATTATTTATTATTTATTATTTATTATTTATTATTTATTATTTATTATTTATTATTTATTATTTATTATTTATTATTTATTATTTATTATTTATTATTTATTATTTATTATTTATTATTTATTATTTATTATTTATTATTTATTATTTATTATTTATTAGTATGAATTTTTACTTGTACAACTCTGAAGTTTTTTACAAGCTACCCTTGATACATATTTTTCCAACCTAAGACATATGATTTCCATCCTGACATATGATTTCCAACCTAAGACATATTCCTATAGTGATACATTAACATGGTTGATGTATCACTGGCCCTACAGTTTGTGTAACGGTGGGTTCCGAACCACCGGGAGAACACAGAAAAAAACACATAGAATAATTTTTTTCCATTGGTGTCGGCGCCGGGATTCGAACCCGGGACCTTCTGCATGGGAACCCGAGCACGTAACCACTTGGCCACTGCGTCTCCTATTTATTATTTATTATTTAACTGGAAATAAGAATTGAAGGATCCTACTGTGTACCTGCATGTAGCTGTGCCAAATTGACCAACGCCACGCTAGCGTGCAGCGAATGATCGATTAGGTCAGGAAGGTCTTCTCCGAAATCAAAATCGCCCAATCCATCCTCGCCGTAATAATCGTCGCTCGTGTAATCGCGTAACAAAGATTTACGCGTACCCATGTACACGGGAATCTGGACAATAATAAACAAATTCGCTTACGATTCATTTCAAATCGACCGATGAAGGACCGGAGAAATTACGCGTACTTACATCGCTCCTGTTGGCAATTGTCAAAGTCTTGAGAACATTGAGACCGACGTTTTTCACGTACGTATTGCCGTAAGTGCACGTGATCGCGATTACCTCGAAGTCGGAAAGATTTTTTTCAGCCCCAAGGGCCAAAAGAATCGCCGCCGCATCGTCAGCACCGGCATCCGTGTCTATTATCAGCTTTCTCGGAGTTTTTATAGACGAACTGACGGTCGCACGATTTTTATTGCCGGAAACACAGAAATAAATATAACTGTAAAGAAATGTTTTGTTTTTTGTTCTGTATTTTTTTTTTTTGAGGCGACAAATTAATTCGTTGTTTAGTATTTTTGTTCGATGTGTTAGAGATGTCTTTAACGCATGCTGCAAAGTGATTTTAATATGTGTATCGTGATGTCGTTCTCACCTGGCTGATGTTACAATTGCGCAGAGTCCGATGAGGAGGCTTAACTTGATGCAGTTATTCATGATCGCTCGTCGATCGGGCTTGGTCTTGGTACTGGCGAATTTATCGAATGATCAATGATTTTTACGATGGTACGAATGGTTATGCAATTGAACGAGATATTCATCGTCTCGTAACTGCTCGCGTGCCAATTGAAATTTGTCACTCTTTGAATCATTAATCGACGCAACCGCGCGGCTATCTCGAACGTACGCGGGTCGGTTCAAGAACAATGGTGCGCGTAATGGAAATTAAAATCAATAGAGACGAATTGCTTTGCGTGGGATAAGATTTTTTTTCAATGCCAATGCTACGATGATACATATTCAAGCGCATTCAAGCGTATTTGTTTGTAATATCAGTCTTTGAATAATTATTTCTCAAAATTATTTCATCGTTTTTCGAAATCATATATTGGGAAGGAACAATATTCAGGAAATTGATTTTTTCAAATTAATTATAATCAATATCAATCAATTTATTAATTATAGTAAAATCGATGGATCAAATTCCGTTACTTTCCCTGACTGAATTATTATTATATTGTATTTACTTATATATGTTTGAAAATTATCTTTATTGATTTCATTTATATTTAATAATTGTTCTGACTAATTTTGCCACTGTCTGCGAAAGTGATCGACCAAATACGTTTCTTTGCATTTTCGTTATGTTGTTCATTATTTATTCTATCAAATATCTTTCGTTCGTTTGTAAATTAATTGTTTATCGTATCTCTCATTTCATTTTTATATATTTTTTTCAATCACCACAATTTCATTGTGTATAATATTGATACACAATAAAACTATCCTCGCGATTTAAATAAAACCTCAAGCCCCAGTGAATGAAATCATAGCGAAAAATTCAACTCACCTAAACTTCGAAAGTGCTCGGCAATCAAATGCGTTTCGTTGCCGGCGTGGCTCGTCTCCTCCGACGAACTGTACGAATATCGCAGCGACCGGAGTGTTGGTACACAAAAGATCCGAACTGACTCATAGGCCATTAAACCATCAAACGCCTAGAATAAATCGCGGTTGATTGTTCAATTTTCGCGACTCATCGAGATAAGGAATTAATCACGAGCATCAACGATATTGGCAAAAGTACGAAGCGCGGAGTGCGACACAGCGCAGTTAACCGCTCGAACGTCGTCTTGGATACGAAATCCGCGCAGCCGAATCCGATCAAACAAATCGATCGACCGCGGAGCTTCCTTTCTGACTCGCTACGTTTAAAAAACTCGGCAATAATAAAAACAAAATTTCTTTACGACGTCGTTTTATCTTCGGAACAATGAAATATGATGCGATTCGCGCGACGAAGATTATACTGATCCTGCGAAGGCGTATTTCTAGCAAAGATCTTACGTTTATTTACAGAATACAGAATAATTTCTTCACGGTATCATCGTTGGGGTTTTTCTTTTGTTTTTTATACATAACATAATAATCTAAATAATCATAATAATAATGATTGTTTGTTTTTTGTTTCGATTATAGCACTGATTATCGATGAAGATGCGTCTGTCGCACGTAGGGGATGCAGCTCACATCGAAAAACGGAGCATGGGTTTACCGTTGACCCCGAGACCCTTGACGGCGAAGACGGAACCGGCTTTCGGCTGAGATTTTAGGTCCTCGTCGTTCAGATCTTGTCGAGCCGTTGTTACGTACATGATGTCGTGATTCGGACCGCCGAACGCTACGCTCGTTACTTCTTTGGCGGGAATCTCGATGGTTCTCAGCAATTTTCCGTTTGTCGGAGCCACACAGATTACCTGAAAGAGTTTGGAAGTTATTAGCATAATTATTTGATCGGGAATTCATTTAATTATTTATTTATTTATTTATTTATTTATTTATTTATTTATTTATTTATTTATTTATTTATTTATTTATTTATTTATTTATTTATTTATTTATTTATTTATTTATTTATTTATTTATTTATTTATTTATTTATTTATTTATTTATTTATTTATTTATTTATTTATTTATTTATTTATTTATTTATTCATTTATTCATTTACCCGTTCGATTTAGAAGTTAGTTAAAAGCAATAATTGCTGCAATAGAATTGGGACAAGTTAAAAAAAAAACCGTACAAATTGAATTAGCAGAAAGCACCGATTTCTTAAGGCTTGGTAATATTTTCTCAGCCTAATAATTAAATAGTTCATCAATTTTTCGTTGTACTTATGTATTTATCGATTTATTCATGTATTTATTTACCCGTCCTCCACCGTAGCAGGCGATCCACAGATTTCCAGCATTGTCGATCGTCATACCGTCAGGAATACCGGTAATGTTGTTCTTCATAAAATCGAAGATGACACGTTTGCTGGCTAGAACCGGAAGTAACAATGAGATACGTTCATTCACCGCCAAAAATTGGCATAATTGCAATTTATGATTCTAAAACTTACAAATATCACCGGAATTCTGATCGTAGTCGTAAGCGTTGATTTGCTTCGTCGGTGAATCTATATAATAAAAAGTCTTATTGTCGTGACTCCAAGTGAGACCATTACTGATCGACACAGGCATCACGATCCGTTCGGGCTTCATATCAGAACCAATTCGGTAGAGCGACCCCATTTCAGGTTCTAGCTTGATTCCCATAGTGCCTTCGCGAAATAATGAAAAAAAAGGTTTCATTAATGATTCATCGAATGAAATCGTAAAGGTCAAACCTGACGAGCCGAAAATATTTCGGAAAAGTAAAAAATAAATAAATATTGTTTTGGAAAAATCATTGGCGCGTGGAAATCCGACTGTAATGAATTACATACCACCCCAGAATCTACCGCTGGGATCGATCTTTCCATCGTTAAATCTGGTACCGTTGCGATCATCGTCCACGGAGGCGAGAACTTTGATCTTCGGATCCGAAGAACTAGTTTTTGGGTCCCACGTGAATTCGACAAAATCGGTTCCCGCACCGGCAACGAATGTGTTTTTTTTACCGGCTACCGGAATCGCTACACCCACCTGGCCATTCTCTAGAATTTTTAGATAATAATAATAATAATAATAATAATAGAATAATAATTAATCATAACAATAATAATAGAATAATTAATAATAATCATTATTATTATTATTATAAAATAATAATAATAATCATTATTATTATTATTATAAAATAATAATAATAATCATTATTATTATTATTATTATTATAAAATAATAATAAATAATAATAAAAATAATAATATAAATAATAATAATAATTATTATTATTATTATTAATTATTTTATCATTATTATTATTATTATTATTTTATAATAATAATAATAATAATGATTATTAATAATATAATTAATTATTATTAATAATAATAATATTATTATATTTTATAATTTATAATTATTATTAATAATAATAATAATAATTAAATAAAATATTATTAATATTATATATTATTAAAATAATAATAATAAATATTATTATTCTTATCAAATTGAATTGAAAAAAAAAAAGAAAAAAACGTTTCATTGCATCATCCGTAGGTGCATCATCGCAGCGATATTGTAATTTCAATAATTATGCGAGATTACTGACTTATGTAAGTATTGGTAACGTTTCCAGTGGCAGGATTGTAGCAGTAAAATTTCTGATTCGGAATATCAACAAAGTAGAGAACTTGTGTTTCATCGTCCCAGTGTGGACCTTCGCTGAGGGTGACCGGTTCGGTGACCGCCTCGATGCATACTCCTGATTTTCTCGCGCAACTTCCAGACACAGTGGCCCTTGAAAAAAAAAGTCCATAGCTTCGAAACCATAGCTTTGCAAAGTTCAAAGCTTTAAAACGATATTTCTTAGTTCATTTTCTAAGAAATAATAGGATGAACATTATATATACTATAACGTAAAATTGTTATTTGCAGCATGATACATTATTTATTTCACAAAAAACTCGAGAATATTCGAATAAGGAGATGAATTATTGATTAAAGATGAGTAGTGTCAGGAACGCTCTAATCGGATAATTGAAGTCATTATCACCTACGATTACAATAATTACAGGGAATTCTTGATAATGTAAAGAAACTGAATAAACATTGTAGAACTAAGTTATACGTCTGTCTGTTTCACATTAGTCACACGTGCCTCGCTCTCTCTCTCTCTCTCTCTCTCTCTCTCTCTCTCTGTCTCTCTCTCTCTCTCTTCCGCTCTTCCGTTATTTTCCACGAACAATTAAAATCGTCTTGAAATCCAAGAGGAAAATAATTTTTTCAACTGCATCTTATATTCCCGCACATGCGACCACACATCGATCAAACGTGCCTATCTCCCTATCTCCGTCTCTCCTTCGTTATCTTCCAAGAATTATTCAATTCGTCTTGAAATCCAAGAGGAAAATAATTCTTCTCAAATTGCATCTTATACTCCCGCAGAAACGAAGACGTGCGCGAGACTATGGATCAATCTTTACATCTTCATTTTCTTTCCAAGAATTATCGCGTCCTCTCGAAACGTAAGACAAAAATGATTTGCCATTCAATTGTATTTTAGATTCCCGCAGATGCGATTATTCACCCAAGAAGAAAAAAAAGCCAAACTATAAAACGTTAACCAAATGATCTACAGCGATTGCAATCGAGTAATAGTCGGCGAGTTGAAGACCCTCGCAGGCTGTGCGACTCCCGGCGATCAATCGTAATGAATTAATCCATCGCGAATCGTACGAGACACCGGCTTACACGACTAAATATATTTACACGGTTCGAAAAACATATTTACATGATTCGATGGTGTATAAAAAAATCCGATTAAACGATTAATTCACTATTTTCAAATTTAATACACTCGAGAACGTAATATTTTGATTCTAGAATCGCGCGATAATTTTGATTCAACGTTGATGTAACACTCGACGAACGATCCGTACGACGCAGAGAATCCGCTGACACTGGACGTAATTCGCTCGTGGATTTTAATACACGTTGCACGAGACTAACGGAACGATTGTACGTCGCCGGGAAACATCATCCGCTATATATATGTGACCCGCTGTCGGTCATCGCGAATTTTTCCTTTCCTTTTTACATTTTTTGTAATCTTTTTTT
Organism: Sussaba pulchella; assembly: GCA_963971145.1. Lineage (NCBI taxonomy): Eukaryota > Metazoa > Arthropoda > Insecta > Hymenoptera > Ichneumonidae > Sussaba > Sussaba pulchella. Next base: position 17,206,532 of record OZ020166.1, read on the forward strand.
TTGTTTTTCTAGCGTATCACACGCTGATAAAACCCGCGATAACAGCAGTCGGCTTGCGATATGTCGGGATGATTTTTTATTTATTAAATTTAATTTTTTTGATTTTTGATTATTTTTTTTTATTGCCGGGATTGTTAGATAGCGGTTGCAAATGCGCATCGTTAATGGCAAACGTCGATAATTGCAATCAGCTCGACAAAGGGAAAAGTGTGATAAACACACTGGCGTCTTATCAGTATTTATTGGACATTTAACGATAATAGTACATTATGATAAAAGTGCGGTAACAATTAAAAACGAAAACGAGCCGAAAGCGAGTGTTGCAATTACACGAGTCAAGAGAACGTTTTTCGCACGAGTATCGTACACATTTTTATGTCAAAAGGTGCATAAAAATCGCACTTTACGCACAGCGTGTCATGAAAATTTTTTTTGTTTGAAATTTTTTTATTACGAGAGATATAAATCGGTTTCCAGCGACAAATATTCGCCATAGACGTTTGATTATTGATTATTGATAACCTTGAGTGATTGACAAATCGTTGGGAATTTTGAGATTTTTTCCAAAGTTCGTTGAATGGATTAAAATTGAGTCCATTTTTACTATCATTTGGAATCATTTTGAGTGCCAACGACTGAAGATTTTAAAAAAAATATGAGTAAAACAATTAATATCTTCGGAGTATGTAATTTGTGATATAATTGAACCTTTAAACAAGTTTAGTTTTTTATTGTAAAAAGTATCCAAAAATTTTTTTTTCAACCTGATATACTTCTGTGGGATTTTATTTTCTATCCACTAAGACTTTTTAAAAGTAATTGGTTGAAAAATTATTTCGTTATGACTATTGAAATTGATCACAATCGACGAAAAACGAATTTGCGATTTTACCTACGCAGACATTTCACGCTTCCCGAAGTTGAAAAAAGAATAAAAATCCTCCATGGATTCATGTGTTATCGCTTGCCGAAGCCGTCGGTTACGAATGAGAAGTTAAAAAAATGTTCAGGTCGTTAATTATCAGGCCCAAGTTTCGGAATGTATTTTCGACAATTAGAAATAATAATTGCTGTTAAAAACCGTACAAATTAAAAGGGCAGTAAACGTCAGTTTCGCAGTTCTCAATAAACTCAAGGAAAAATATCAAGCCCCTCCTAAATACAGGCGGTAAATACCAATTCAACTTCTAATTCACTCAAATTGGCTATGAAATATTTTAAAAAAAACCTGAATGTATCGAAAAATATATAAACGAAAGATGGAAAAATGTCTAAACTAGGTAAATACACAAAATTGCGCTCCTGCGTTAAATTGCGACCGAAGTTGTGACAAATCGCGACGAACGTTGGTCAATCATAGCAGCTTTCACTTACCTTGAATAAATCGTGTAAAATAGTAGCAAACCAACAACGATCTCAAAGTTTCGTAGATTTTTCATAATCGATTTCAACCGAAGACCGAACAATTGTAACAAAATAGATGCACCGTGAATTAAATTATATTCGTTGGTTGTTGTCCGTTGTCTAGAAAAACAACGAATGACGTTAGCTCGGTTCGAAGCAGTCCCCTTTATATGCAATCCGAACGGACGGGCCTTGGTGGGTCCGCTCCTACCGGTCAAGCGCGGAAATCGAAGACGAAAATAATTTCCAGTTATTCGTTCGCGGACCAGCCTCCCGCCCTTTCTCGACGGTAAGCTAATTTTTTAGTGCAATCGGTACAACAGCCGTTCGGGTAATTAACTGCAGTCCTTGACTCAACCGCGTACCGTAACGATTTTGATCGTGGTGGGTGTTTCACTATGCTCAATTATTCAAGGATATATCGACGACATACATTTTTATCTAACAGGTGCGATAATGTACTTGCAGATTTCGTAGGAATTGCAATTACGTTAGGGCAGACGATGAAATTGGATTGAATAATGTTGTATTATTTTTATCACGATATATCAGTTGTATTATTAAGGTTATTCATTCATCGTGTACTTGACCGCATACCGTGACGATGTTGATTATCGGTTTTTTTTTCGCTAAGTTCGATGATTCAAGGATCTATCGACGGTACAAATTTTTATGTAATAGATCTGTGCAATAATGTACTTGCCGATTTGGTGGAAATTGTAATAATGTTGAAGCGGACGATGAAAGTGGACCGAATAATGTTGTATTGTTTTTATTACGAATTTAGTTGTATTATTCGTAACATTAATTTATCGTGTCGTCTACGTAGTTTAGAAAAATTGCGGAATTGAGGTGGAACAAAGTAGAGCAACGACTTTTTTTGTGTAATGCAAGATTCGAGTTCGTGAACGAATTAAATTGACTCATGAGTTTCGGGGCTAACGATCAGTCCCGCAGCGCTTTCGAATCGTAAATATCGTTTTGTGACATAAATTAAAACTAAACCTCGTTGGAAAGGTTAATGCGCCTGATTGTTTTTGTAAGCTCTTTAAGCCACGTTCGCGAGCACTTTTTCGAAGCCGTAGCTATATATTGACGGCAAAAAGCGCGTCCTTCTCGAAGCCGCGAAATTAGGTCGACGTCCGATTTCTCACCGCTGCGTTTTCGTTATTCCTCCTTGAATAATCCGTTTTTCGTTAATGGCGGAGAAATAATTTTGTTTCCCACTCTTTCACCATTGAATAAATTGATGAACAACGTCGGAAATAAAAATAGCGAATTTTGAAAGAATCGATTATTTTTTTTCTTACATATTTCGAAAGATACTTTTGTCGGAAATGAATTATTATCTCATTATGTTTATCATTATATTGTTCCATTTATAAACAATCCACAATCGAAACTTTTAGGGCTTTTTTATCGCAAAAACATTATTAAACCCGATTAACGTTAAATAAAACAAATTTCGAAAGATAATTTCATCAAAAATGAATTATTATCTCATTATGTTTATTATTTTATTGCTTCATTGATAAACAGTCCACAATCAAAACTTTCAGGGCTTTTTTCTCCCAAAAACATTATTAAACCCGATTGACAATAAATCAAACGCATTTATTCATTCGTAAATCATACTCCGAACACTTTCCAAAAAAAAACAGTCAAATCCACTGTATCATAAAAATATCAAAAACAAAATCTAAAAAAAATCAACAAATAAACCCAAACCCTTATCAACCCCCCCTTCGTAATAATCACGATAAACCATCTGTACCCTCGCAATCCCTTCGATCAAAATCGCAATCCCGTTCCAACCGAAAATTCCAATTCGAAAAATCCGAACACTTGCCGCCCGATCCACCGCGCACGCGCGGACGATCCTCGGGCGCGCGACCGCAGCGACCTCCAACGGAATAACGGTTCTTTCGGGCAAAGGGGTTACAACGCCGTGAACCCGGTGTTCCTTCGTCGGCCAACATCATCGGGTCACGTGACCACGTCGTATTGATACGTGTCGTCGAGAAGAGCCACGATTTGCTGGTCACATTTCCCAACCGAGTTCTCCACCGGGCTTCGTGCCCAGTCCTATTGCTTCTCGTCGCACAATCGCTTCGTCAAGCGTCTCCGCGCCAAGTGCCGTTACGCTCTCGAACGTTGACGTTTTCCGGAACCGTTAACGTGGACGGATCACCGAGAATACAAAACCAACTTCCAGAATCCACAGCTTCATCATGGGAAGTGAGTATATAATTTTCGATCATTATAAAACGATAAATCTTTCGATCGCGCGAATTATTTGTCGATTTTTTCGTCATTTCATGAACGAAAAACAATTTTTCGTAACTCGTGAGGGCTATACCCCCCCCCCCCCCCCCCTCCCCCCTCCTCTGGTGATTAACCATACAAGCTGCCACCGCGGCACATATTGCTACGCGTGTCCACGACGCCCCGAAACATCATTTTTCGTTTTAAATTTATTTATTTCGTTTTAATCTGTTGCAGTTAAGTTTCTCGAGGTGATAAAGCCATTCTGCGGCATATTACCGGAAATCGCGAAGCCACAGCGCAAGGTGAGTTATATTGGCGATTTCTTTTTTTTTTCGTGAGACTTCATCGAATTTCTCGGTCGATGAGTTTTAATCTCTTTGAGTTTTGAATTGTATATTTTCTCGTTACGTTGCAATTTTTCGACGAACGGAGGAGAACGTGCGGAGATAAGATATTTTCTTTTTTTTTGTTTGCAGATACAATTCAGAGAGAAAGTACTATGGACGGCAATCACCCTCTTCATCTTTCTCGTGTGCTGCCAGGTGAGTTATTTTTTGGGTTTTGCTTTGATTTGTTTTTTTTTTAATTGAAGAATTTCGGAGCGCGGGAGATGGAATTTTCTGACGCCATATGTTTTGTCGCAGATACCGCTTTTCGGTATCATGTCTTCGGACAGCGCCGATCCGTTCTACTGGATCCGTGTCATTCTTGCTTCCAACAGAGGTACCTTGATGGAACTCGGTATCTCTCCCATCGTCACTTCGGGACTTATCATGCAGCTCTTGGCCGGCGCCAAGATCATCGAAGTCGGCGACACTCCTAAGGACAGAGCGCTGTTCAACGGAGCACAGAAATGTAAGGTTTTGCGTGGATTATTTTTTTATCGAGCAACGTTATCTCACAAGATTTAACTTAATTAAAAATCATAGATTTATCTTAATTGGAAATTATTAATTTATCTTAATTCGAAATTATAGATTTATCCTAATTTGAAATCCTCGATTTTGCTTTTGTTTGTTTTTTTTTTCATTGCATTCCTGAAATAGTAATTTTGCTCTCTTTTGGAAACCGAATTATAAATCTTACTCGTTTCAATTTTTCATATTTTATTATTCCATTTCGTCATTGATTCCATTTAGATTCCGCAACAAATTTATAGCTGAAAAAAAAATGTTAATTACGTACGATAAACAAGAAATATCCTCAAAAAAATTGAAATAAAATAAAGAAACAAAAATAAACCACTCGCAGGTTAAGATAATTTCAAAATAAATTACGGAATTTCCTACAGGATCTGAATATAAAAAAATTACGAAATCTTGGAACATTGCATAATTTATAAACAAACGCGTCTTAATTATTATTCTGATCGATGATTATTGTACGATTTCAGTGTTCGGTATGGTAATCACGGTCGGTCAAGCGATCGTCTACGTGATGACCGGAATGTACGGCGATCCCGCCGAAATCGGAGCCGGAGTTTGTCTGCTCATCATAATTCAGCTATTCGTCGCCGGTCTCATCGTTCTGTTGTTGGACGAACTTTTGCAAAAGGGTTACGGTCTCGGCAGCGGTATATCGCTCTTCATAGCCACGAATATCTGCGAAACGATCGTGTGGAAAGCTTTTTCACCGGCGACGGTTAACACCGGACGTGGCACGGAATTCGAGGGTGCCGTGATAGCGCTCTTCCATCTACTCGCCACCAGACAGGACAAAGTTCGGGGTCTTCGCGAGGCTTTCTATCGTCAGAATCTTCCCAATCTCATGAATCTCCTCGCCACGATTTTGGTCTTTGCCATAGTCATATACTTCCAGGTGAGCAAACGATTTATTCCCAAATTTTCGCCGTTCAATCAAATCATATAACGTAGACAAAAGTCTATATAAAAAAAATATATATATACTGTAAGCATATATAATTATTGAAACCCAATACGAATAATATAATAAAATAATATTAATGATAATAATATTAATAATAATGATAATAATATAATATGATATAATTATTATAATAATTATAATATAATAATATTGATAATAATAATAATATAATATGATATAATTATTATAATAATTATAGTATAATAATATTGATAATTAATAATAATAATATAATATAATTATTGTGATAATTATAATAATTATAATAAAAATAATAATAATAATTATTATTATTATTATTATTATGATGATTATTATTATTATTATTATTATTATTATTATTATAATGATTATTATTATTATTATTATTATTATTATTATTATAATAATGATTATTATTATAATAATTATAATGATTATTATTACTATTATTATAATTACAATGATTATTATTATTATTATTATTATTATTATTATTATTATATCAATAATGGATATTATAATTATTATGATAATTATAATTATATTGATTATTATAATAATAATAATAATAATAATAATGGATATTATAATTATTATGATAATTATAATTATATTGATTATTATAATTATTATAATAATATTATTTGATAATATTTATCAAATTAATTTGTCCCAATAAAGTATATAAAAAAAAATACCCACAACCTAATAACCGTTGAAAAAATTGTATAGTAAAAACGGAGTATACTCATAAACTTTTTTTTTACAGGGTTTCCGCGTTGATCTACCGATCAAATCTGCCAGATATCGTGGCCAGTACAGCAGCTATCCGATCAAGCTATTCTACACCAGCAACATTCCCATAATTCTTCAATCCGCTTTGGTTTCGAATCTCTACGTTATCTCGCAAATGTTGGCGGTTAAGTTTCAAGGAAATTTGATCGTGAACTTGCTCGGTGTATGGTCGGACGTCGGAGGCGGTGGCCCAGCGAGATCGTATCCCGTTGGCGGTCTGTGTTACTATCTCTCGCCGCCCGAATCCGTCGGACATATTCTTCAGGATCCCGTTCACGCTTTTCTCTACATACTCTTCATGCTCGGTTCGTGCGCCTTCTTCTCCAAAACTTGGATCGAGGTGTCCGGTAGCTCAGCAAAGGACGTAAGTTATCGACTTACTCGACGATCGATATTAAAAAATTCAATGTCATGAAAATTTATTTCCATATTTTATACGAAAAGCCATAAATTCATTGCAAACGATTGAAATCTAAATTTAGAAAAATCATATATAAGTATATTATTACATATAATTATTAATTCTTTTATATATTCTGTTACGCGCCAAAATATATAATAACAATACTGATGATATTGAAAATTTATATATATATATAAAAATATAATATAATACTAATATATATACATAAAATAATAATAATACTATAATAATATAATAATAATAATATAATAATAATGACATTTAAATTTCTAATATCATTATCAATATTATTATCATATATTTTAGGGTGTAATAGAATATATAAAAATATTAATAATTTTGTTTAATAATTTTTTTGAATATATATTTTTTTATAATATTAATAATTTATATATGTAGGAATGAAAATTAAATTTGTAACATGATAATCAATGATATTATTATATACTTTAGTGCGTAATATAATATTCAAAAATACTAATAATTATGTATAATAATATAGTAAATTTCTCTTCGTTTTTTTTTTCAAATTTCAATTAAATAATACAAAAATCTATAAATCCATTAAAAATAATTAAAATATGACCGAAATGAATGAACTAATAATTTTTATCTCAAACGTTCATTCATCAGGTCGCGAAGCAGTTGAAGGAACAGCAGATGGTCATGCGAGGTCACCGCGACAACTCGATGATTCACGAATTGAACCGTTACATCCCCACCGCGGCGGCATTCGGCGGTCTCTGCATCGGAGCTCTCTCGGTCCTCGCCGATTTTCTGGGCGCCATCGGTTCCGGCACGGGTATACTTCTCGCCGTAACGATAATCTACCAGTACTTCGAGATCTTCGTCAAGGAACAGAGTGAAATGGGCGGAATGAGCACGTTACTATTCTAAAAAAAAAAAAAAAAAAAACAACAACAAATCCCGTAATCGTAATAGACTCGAAAAGTGAATATTTTCTTTTCTTTTTTTTTTTTTATTGTCAAGAACTGAATAATAATAATTTATTGTATTAAAAAGAGAACAGAGCGCGTCGAATAACGGTCGACGAAATACACTCATACATACACAAAAACATTCACACACCCACGCACACCCATGCGTGTGTGCTTCGTCGCGATGAGACTGGACGACGATAATTTTCGCGAAAGTGGAAAACATAAATTAAAAAAAAAAAAAAAAAACGCTTTTACGATGCCGCGCGCTGAGATAATTTTTCTTGTAACACGGCGACGTTTTTTTTTTTTTCTCCATTGCTGCCGAAAAGTGACGAACGGCTCGAATCCGTCGCGAGATTAACATCAACGCCATCGTATCGGTGCGAAACGCTCGAAAAATACAACTTGACGAAAACTCTCATGAAATCTCAGACGGACGAACGTTGGAAGAAGAAATTTGAAAAAAAAAAAAAAAAAAAAGAAATCTTCGCACCCTGACTCATTGACTCTTCGATGCGTTCGAATTTCGCATCGTTTCAACGGATTATCACGGACTCGGCAATTTTTTTTCACAAGCCGATTTCGCCGCGATTAAATTCGACAATTTACGCCTAGATATTTTTTACGAATTTCCATCCATGTACAATTAAATCTACGGTGAAAAAAAGAACGAATTATCGTCGGGTGTATTTTTTTTTTTTCTTCTTTTTCACGAGACGCGCGGGAGCGAGTCTTCCTGGAACAATTGCGAATATCGTCGACCAACGCGCGACCCCGACGAGAGCCCGTGCAAGTGTACATAGATTAATTAAAACTCGACGGAAGAACTCCCGCGATGTCCCGGATTTTTTTTTTTTCTTATGCGGAAAAAAAAAAAAAAGAACTTCATACAATAATTGCAGCTTTTTTCGTTTCATCGTTTTGTATTTGGTTGTATTTTTTCTTCTTCTTAGATCTACGGTTACACTTTGTACACTAGAAATACGACAAGAATAAATGATTGTAAATATTGCGTACTTGTTACCGAAAGTTCTTTGCTTGCTGCTGAGGGGAAAAAAAAAATCCAGGACCGAAGCCACGACGAGATCGTGGAGGCTGTCGTCGACGATCGGATGGACGATGAGGATAGCAATTTATCATCGTGTCGCCGCTGAGTTGTTTGAAATCACGCTTCATCGTTATTTCATGATTTGTATAAAATAGAGAAAAAAAATGAGAATTGCTCGAAGACTGCGATCTTTATTTCGACAAGACGAGGCCTCTTCTCCAGGGTAAACATTAGTTGTTCGAACGAAATGATGAAATTAACAAAGAAATAAAAAGCGAAAGATTCTCAACCGGTTCTCGCTCATTATCATTCGTAGGCTGACTTTATTGGGACGGTCCCAGTTTGCCTCGCCACAGTTTGACTCGGAACAGTTTGACTCCGCGAGTTTGACTGATGAAAATCCATTCTCTTTGACATTTGACACTCTCATTGAGTTTGACGGAGAAAATGTGACTCATCTGTCAAATTCGCGGAGTCAAACTGCGACGGATCGAACTGTGACGAGTCAAACAGTAACGAGGCATACTAAGACCATCCCAACTTCATTCCTGTATTATTTATAAACGAATAATACAAAGTAAATTAATTTTCCGTGTCTTGTATTCAAGAAAATATGTTTTTTTTTTTGTATAAAACACTTGAAACGACGTTCGTTTGTGTCTGAATTTTCCCAAGTTTGGTTGATTCTCGGTGAATGTTTGGTTCGAATTTATTTACACGATGAGCGGAAGTTCGAAGAAACGAGGAAGTTATCGTTATTCGCTGGAGGATCGTCACTTGTTCTCGTTGTAAAAAATCGTTGCGTAGAGAGCACCGAGTTTGTCGATATTGGCGAGCATAAGAAGTCTCAGAGTTTCCGTGAAACGGTGATCCGGGGTCGACGTGTCCGTGTCTCGCCACGCTATGTTGGCGCCTTCCGTTAGGGTGAACAACGCCGGCGATGGAACATTTTCGTGCATGTACGCCCAGATGCATTCTCTCATCACCGTGTTTATCTGAGAAAAGATATTTTAATTGTTTGTATTCTTTCAATTGATCAAGGGCGAACATCCGAGTCTCGACGAATCTGAGTCTAGCGGAAGAAATAGGTTTACTTTGGGAATTATTATCTCGAAAAGTTATCGTTCGATTACATTCGGATTTGTTTTATTCGAAATTATACATGTTGAGGTGTGTAGAGGAATTTTTTTATTAATAAATATTGACTGGGAGCGGTGCTATCATGGCTGGCGTAAAAATGTCCTTCGCTCGTACGATCTGCGATTCCCGAGATTACATCGAATGGGAGTCGATTTATTTTTATTAAAAAAATTCGTGAGCATGCCTCTACATATATACTTTCGAATAAAACAAACCCGGATCAAATCGAACCAACATTTATCGAGATAATAAATCTTAAAATTCACTTATTTCACCGCTGCTTACTCGGTTATTCCTCTTTAAATCGATCAAACGTCGTACGAACGTTATTTTTCCCACGATTTGTTTTTCAAAAGATTGTAAATGATGGACGAACCTGGTTCGGATTGAGAATGGGAAGAACGTCACGAAGATACGTCAACGGTGGTGGCAACAATTGTCCAAGAGCCATCACGTTAGCGAGCAATATTCCATCGGAAGTATTCCAATTTGCCATAACAGTCGCGGCGATTGCTCGGAGCAAAACCGAACAATAAGCCAAAGCCGGCCGGTGTCTCGCGGTTAATTCCAAAAGGTTCCAGAGAAGGGGAACGTCTCGAAAAGTTCGTCGTATCTGCAAATCTCGTTCGACCGTGACTTTTGTGAATTCCTCGTCGGGCCACGGCAATCCGTTGTACATTACGTCGGGTGAGACCAATTCGACCAATAACAAACTGACCATCGTCATTGCATCGAGATTGACGGGATACTGACTCGGCTCTTTGTTGCTGCAGCAAGCCTGAATAAGAGAGGAAAAAAATTAAATAAATAACGAAGGTTCGGTGATTTTTGGAGGTGGATGAATTCAAATGAGAAATAATATCACAATACTACTTATTATTATTATTATTCCTAAAAATCACATTATAATCAATTATTATTATTATTTCCCTGAAAGAGAAATAATAATAATAATAATGATTATTATAATCATAATGATATTTATCATAATTATATAATAATCATTATTATTATTATTATTATTAATAATGATATCATTATTATAATTATTAATGATAATATTATTATTATTATTATTAATAATATATTATTATTATAATTATTAATAATGATATCATTATAATTTATTATTATTATTATTATTGTTCTATTATGTCTCTTTCAAGGAAATAATAATAATAATAATAATAATACGCTATGATTATTAATTATAATAATAATAATCATTATATAATTATGACGAATATCATTATGATTATAATAATCATTATTATTATTATTATTGATATATTATTTCTCGTTTGAAATCTTTTGTCTCCAAAAATCCCCGAATCGTTGTTGCTATTTATTTGATTTTCATTATTATTATTATTATTATGTAATTTTTAGTAATACTTTGATCGCATCCATGAGCAAGGTACTGTTGAAAGTTATGGTTTCTTTGTCGAATGAATTTTCCGGCGGTGGTTTTCTCGGGCCATTTCCAATGACACCAGCGTGAAAAACCGACGAATGTTTTTGCGCGAGCATCGCGCTCGTTCCTTGTTTGTGATTTTGATTGAGAAGCAACGTTGTCTCGGCCTGTTGCTCGTGATTGATTTTTGCACCGAAATATTTCGCCGGTTCGTTGAAAATGCTGTTGCTCAGAAGTTCGCGAAGAGCGAGTACTCGGGGACACGCGGAACTGCAAGTCAGCATCGTCAGTAGTGTCATTACTCTTTTGACTCCTTGCAACTTTTTGTGAACGTCTGAAAACAAAAAAAAATCGTCCATTATTTCAGGATATTTTTTTCTTCTAGGATTTCTCGATCGATTACGAAATTTAGCTCGATCGGTAAATAAAATACCGATAAATTCGATATCGCTTCTATATAATAATTAGATTAAAAAAATAAGATAGACAGATAAAATGAATTACCTTCTTCCCTGATGCAAATGAAAAAGTATCGAGTGATCGCCCTCGTGAGTTTCAACGTAATCTGAAGACTCTGAGGCTGCGGATTCCTCTCCGAGACGCTCAACAGATCCAAAATCTCGGCGATGTCATGAGCCAGATCGAAATCATCCGTCTTCATCAACAATCCCGATATGCGTTCCAAATTCATCACGATGGCTCGTGATACGATTTTCGACGCGAGAATCGCCGCTTGTTTGGAATTTTCCCATTTCAACATAACAACGATGTTACGAAACAATTGACGAGATTCGTCGTCATTCGTCGTTCTCGTGTATTGAATATCTCTGAGAGCTTGTTCGAGAGCTTGGGTGAGATAACCGTGACCCGACATTGGATTGTCGATGTCGGGTTTTATAGCCGGAAATACGACGGTATTTTGTGCAACCATTTTTATCAAAGCCGCGAGATGAAAATCAGTTTTGGAATTTCTTAGAACGAACGACGCCGCGGAAATTACGACGGTCGAGCTTTGAGCACCGAGAAGAGAAATTATTCTAACGGCGGTTTGCACCCGAAGAGGATGAGGATCGAGAAGAAGAGGTTGTATAAGGGCGACGTCTTGTTTTATCGACGTCAACAGAGCTATTCCCGTCGAATGCGGGCCTTTCATTCGCATAGGTAGATCTATTTGTTGAAGAATGAGTTCCAAAATCTCGCGACAAACGTTTTTGACCGATAGAGCGGCGTTTACGCCGTGATAACCGACGTTACTGGTGTTCAAACAGGTGTCGAGCAGGATGCTGATTATCTGAGAAGCTCCTTGCTCGCAAGCCAGTGCGAGATGGACCGTGAGATCGATCAGAACTTCGGCTTGATTGTCGAAATATTTGCACCAGTCCGAAGCGAAAACCGCCAAACGCGGTATCACGTCCGGTTTCACCGGAAATACTGAAATTTTTTATTTTATCAATAGCAATTTTACATTTTTTTCCCGTCGAATTTTTTTATTTTAAGCAATGAAAATCAAATAAAATTCGGTAAAGCCATTTTTTGATCGTTGAAAAAAAAAAAAATTGAATAAACATTTTAAATGCTATTTTCTATTTTTGACCATGAAAATCGAATAAAATGCGGTAAAGGGATTTTTCGATAGTTAAAAATAATATTGAATAAACATTTTAAATATTATTTTCTATTTTCAGTCATGAAAATCGAATGAAATCCGGTAAAGCGATTATTTCGATCGTTAAAAAAAATATTGAATAAACATTCTAAATGCTATTTTCTATTTTTAGTCATGAAAATCGAATAAATTCCGATAAACCGATTTCTCGATCGTTAAAAAAAATGTTGAATAAACATTTTAATACGCGGACTGAGAAAATACGGTAAATCGTACTCACAAGTTTGCAAGACGACGTTCGTTATCGCTTTGAGCAACGTTTGCGACAATGACGCAAGTTTCAATAAAAACGGTACGGTAGCGATTTTTTGCTTTCTCACAAAAGCGTCGTCTTCTATTCTCTCGTCAAGGCTCCACTGTGAATCATAATCGGACGACGAATGATTACTTCGAGAGAAAATTGCGAGATAGGTCGCGCAAATATTTACCTTGAATAATTCTAGAAGCGCTGTTCTTATTTCGTAGAAATGGCTACCGGCCAAATGGCCAAGAATCCCAACTACGGAATTGAGTACCGGATTGTGTTCTGTTTTTTGCGTACCCGTGACGCAAAAGTCTTTCAAACCCCAGTCCAACAATCTGACGATGACCATACTGGGAAAACAGCTTCCCACGTGGGCCACCACCCAGTCGAAATAAGGATTGTAAGCGGACAAAGATTCCGTGAGAGCTCTCATGCAAGAATCCGCGGCGGAATCTGCGAGGCATCTCACGCAATGAGCGGCGAGATCTACCAAGATTCTCGCAGCTCTAAACATCAACCAGTGTCGCAGGTGATCGTTTATCTGCGCTTCGTTCGACAGATTTCCACGTTTTGCGAAACTGCACGACAGTTTTCCTGTGTGAATGTGGCAAAGGTGTGATTACGATTCGATATGGAATTAAACCTCGTTTATACGAGGTAGGGAAAATCGGAGATCGTAAACTGTTGTTACTTGTATTTATTTTGAATGGTAAAATATAATTTGACCGCCTCGGCAAGGAAAAATGAAAATCCAACGGGTGTACGTTAATCCGTGGAGGTGTATAAGCAGCTGAGTAGCGATAGCGAGGGAACATTGATGTAATTTGCAATTCGATTATTACCGAGTAAATCCAGCGACCACGACGCCATCAAAGGCGCCCAAGCCTCTGGATTCTCATCTACGATCTTAATGAGAACGGAGTGTATGTGCGGTATGGTAACGTCCATAATAGGATCGTCCTGAATCGGAGCTCCCGGATGAACCTGTTACAAAGTAAAAAAATCTTCAAAACAGCTCCTGGGAGTTTTGCATGAATCAACGAAGAACTATCGAACGCCACCGAATCCTCAGAGGTTCAGTAGCGGAGTTTGCGATGGTTACCTCCATATTTCGCGCTTGACGATTGCAAGCGTAGAAGAAAATTTTGTTGATGTATTCGAGAACGGCATCTCTCGATCCGGGCAAGTGCCTGAGTAGAACGAGAGCTCCTCTCGTTACTTCGGCTACATCCGTCCTGTTTGGTTTCTTAACGGAATCGTGAATGAACTTTCTAACCTCCGTCGAGATTTCCTCCGGTGTCATCGACTCCATACATTCAGGCATTTTTTTACTTTCACGTTTGTCAATCCTCTTCGTTAAGTTACCAAATTCATCGAATTATCTCGGACGTATAGGAAGAAACGAATCTCGCTCTTTCATAATTGTCGTTTCGCTGAGGCGGAATAATTGTTTTGCCCGGTTTTGTGATTACGGCAATACATGTCACTTGTGGAGAAAGCATGGGGTGCAATGGGTATAGCTTCACGTAGCAGTGGTGACACCTTCGAAAACTAAATTTCGAAGGAATGATGTATCCGAAGACGGGATGAAGGTTATTTCCGGGATGGTTACAGTTTGACCCGTTACAGTTTGACCCGGCACAGTTTGACCCTCCACAGTTTGGCTCCACGAGTTTGACAGATGAAAGTCACTCTCTCTCTTTCCGTGTCAAACTCAGCGTCCTAAATGTCGAAGACAGAGAGAGAGAGAGAGTAATGCTTATCTGTCAAACTCACGGAGTCAAACTGTGCCGAGTGAAACTGTGCGAAGTCAAACTGTGGCGAGGCAGACTGAAACCATCCCTTATTTCCTATTCATTTCTAAATTATTTCATGAAAGATTCGTGAAGGTACAACGGTATGAAGATAAAATGAGAAATAAAGGCGATGTTGGGAGAATTAGAACCTGTTTGTTTATCTTCGCATTTATCATGTTTCGCTTGGGTATAGAGAAAAGAAGGTGCATTGCCTTAAATGAGAAGGAAGCAGTTGAGAAATTTAAACTCGCGGTTGTTTCAAATTTGAGCATGAAGACTAGAGTAGGGCAGTGAGATCACAGCATCCATGTGACGTCCCTGAAGTTCGAAAAAGTTTTAGTTTCGATAAGTCTCGGCGAAAGTCGCAGCGTGCGGGTGCAACAATTAAAAAGGACGACGATAGTCGGGTGAGGTTAGCAATGTACTTCGCGGGATTGTTTCGATTGGGTGAAAAAGTGATGGATTCGCGGCGCGATTCAAGATAATTTCGCAATTTACCCACTCATCTCTGATAAAATCTTGGCAGTTATATAAGGGAAAAAAGAAAATAATCAACAATGACATAAAATTTAAATGAAACATTATTGAATGTGAAAATAAAAATTATCATAGAAAACGAAATCATAGAAATCCCTCAATTTTCAGCAAGGAGACTAGAGGACAGGAGACCGAACTTGCCCGGATTTGGGCTTACGAATATGTAACGAATCCTAAGCGGTAATGTTAGTTCCGAGAGTGGCCAAGGCAAGCGCAAGTGTTGCCGCGAGGGCCTCGGAGGTTCTCGCTATGCCTAGAGTGGGGAGAGCACGCGGATAGGGGAAGTGGGTACCCCTCGTCAGCTGTGTTTACTGGTGTTTACATTCGCGTTTCTTAATTCACTCCGCTATTATACATATAAAAATAATAGAAATTAACAATCAATTTTACCGGAATTTGAATTAATCGCAAATCTATAGTTTAAGGTTCATACAGTTTAAAATCTGAAACTATTTATCCACATAATACTTACTAATTTTCGTGGTAATCGAAATGGAGGCAATGTCCCTCCTGTCACTTAACTCAAAACGGGTCTGATCAGCTGTATTGGTGACGAGGGGTACCCACTACCCCTATCCGCGTGCTCTCCCCACTCTAGGCATAGCAAGGACCTCCGAGGCCCTCGCGGCAACACTTGCGCTTGCCTTGGCCACTCTCGGAACTAACATTACCGCTTAGGATTCGTTACATATCCCGTAACCATAGTTCGGTCTCCTGTCCTCTAGTCTCCTTGATTTTCAGGCAAACAACTAGAAAGAACCCCTTAATGAAGTAGTATCGACATATTATGGATGGAAAATATAACATAAAATATAATAATAGGAATGATAAAGAGTTGAGTAGATGTAGGGATATTTATTATTTTTTTCGAAAAGAATTAATCGATGCAAAATTTTTTTATGTTTATAAACACATTGGTTTGATGAAGTTCAAGTACAAACTCGCAAACCACTCCTTCAAACCTTATTTTATTATCACTTAACCTCTGCTTTATAAATTATTCATAAAAACTTATAACAACGTGCGAATGAATAATACTGGATATGGAATGTAATGGAATTGTCGCATGAATATCGTTTCTTCAACGGCGTTTTTTCTTTTCTTGCTTCCTCGGCCGATGGGGCCTTCTCGGCGTGACTTGTGGACTATTTTCCGAACACTCTACATCGCTTGGATCATCCTAAAATTTGTTGAAAACGTTTCATCAGCAATCCGATATTTTATCATGAGAATATATGCAGCAAACTCGCAACCTTTGTGAGGACGATAAATTTATGATAAATTTTGGAGTCTATTTTCTTTAATCTAAATCAGAAAGGGAAATGATGAAATAGATTATCCACGATGGGTGGATTGTACCCAGTGCAACGATGTTGACTTATTTGAAGGTAATAAAAAAAAATTTTTAATCTACCGCAATCAAGGTTGCTTACTTTCAGCATGGCAACCCCATCGGAGGGTCCGGACGGGTAAGCCACTATTGCAACAAGGCATAGAAGTTGAAACGCAGCTCCGATATATAAGCCGAACCTGAGCAACTGCTCAAACACAGTTTCCTCCGCCGGAAGCAACAGCCTCTTCAGATGCGGATCTGTGTCGGCCATCTCGCTGAATCGATCCCAGCCAGATACAGAAGCTGCAACGACAATCGGGAATTCCGTCAATTGGAAACCAAAGCAATAACTTTGCGGTCCTTTTGCATTTCTCCACTTCCATCAATATTAAAAATTATTACATCCCCTTTGTGAGCTAAGCTTAATAACATTCGACATTATTTTTCTTCTTATCATTGTTGATTAACATTTTTATCACTGTGTTTTTGCTTCGAAGGACCAAACATCGACTTCCCAACATATAAATATTTGAGGGATCAAACAAACATGCTGACAAAGTTTTGTTTGCTTCGCAAATTGTTTGTCAATCCCACGCGAGCAGTTTCACATATCAAGTTTGATGATTAAACAACGTCAACAGATTCCGGCTCTTCGGACTGTCTAAAAATCAATAATCAAAACGACAACACAACAAAGAAAGGAGACACCTATGGCTGACATTACCTATAGTTGGAAATTTGATCCAATCCAAGTTCCAATTATTGTGATTAATTTGTGATAAAAGTTTATGTCGTTAGAACATTTTGAAATAAACCGTGCTATTTTTATCGATAGATCAAAATTTGCCTATGAAGTTGGATAAGTCGATTTTTTTTCCACAAATTTCGTCTTTATGGGGCTGAATTACCGTCTCGTATTTTTTACACCCACCACGTCTCAGCTGTGATCATTGTTGCCGTCGTTTAGTACCGATTTTGCCCGCAGGCGCTCGTATCGTTCGGTTCTGTTTATTTTTATTGGGTATCACCTCCGGTCTCTGAGATGGGTACCATAGAAACTAGAGTAATTTTTCTTATAAATGAGAAAATTGGAAATAATTCCACACCGGGAATCCGTCCAAATCAGATGAATCGAAAGATTTCCTTCGATTAAGATCTCCCGAAGTAAAATCGATCGACTCTCTAAGTTTTATCAACTTGAACGTCTGTCAATGTTCCCGTATCCATTGATCAGCCAATCGCGGCCTTCGATCGCACCGCACTTCGTTTTCATAGCAATTTAAAATGATGTGCTAGATCTCGGTCGGTAACAAAAACCGTAAAGTGATTTTCTCGCTCGTAATAAATCTTGCGACTAAAAGCTAAGAACGGTTGACGACGTCTTTAAATTTTGCAGTCATTCGTTCTCATCTTTCGTTCGGAAGATCAACGGTAACGGAAATAACTACTCCGGGAAGATGCAGCCATATATTTCCCACTCGTATCAATCTGGGAGACGGATGACATGTGGTAGATCACCTTAAGGAATCATTAAATTCGAAAAAAAAAAAAAAAATTCACCACCGAATGTTCCAATTATGATACTAACGGACGAACGAGTATCAAAAAAGAGCGATCGATTAGCTACAATGAAAAAGAAAGAATTAGATTGCATCCCGATAGCAAAGTTGTCGTCGCAGATGCTACCAACGTAATCTCGATTGTTGTCGAATAATCACAAACGTTAGAGAGCCAATCGATCGGCGGAAATAATGCTTTTTCTCCACTACCTCTTAAAATCGTTGAAACTGACCGAAAGAATACAGCGAAAAACGATCATTCAACGATCATAAAACCCCATCGTTAATTCTCGTAAAATATTCCAATCCTTCGTAAATTCGTTTTCAACGAAGCTTCGGGTACAGATTTATTGTGTACGATCTGAAACTATAAGCAAAAGCTCGTCGTTCTCCCAACCTCCGAGAGGTAGCGCTCGTGGACCAAGATTTTTCAAATTTTGCGCCACCTTCGGGCGTTCTCGCGAATCACCGCATGAAATTATAATATTATTGTTTCGATCACATGTAAAGACTATTGCAGTTTTATCGCGAAGTCGAAAGCTTACAAAAGCTTGAATTTCATTCACCGATCAATTGAAATCGTTTCGAAAATGTTTATTCGAGTTTCGGAGCAACCATCTCGAATATCCCGGGCTGATCGCAGCGCCGGAAGCTATCTGGTTCGAGGCTTCGTTGCTTGGGAGTCCGTGGATGTGAACCTTTGTTTTGTACAGAAGAATGGCTGCCATCTTTAGATTTCGATGGATGTTTTCCGGAGAGATCGCCAATTCTTGTATTTATTGCGGTATACAATAACGTAATAAAACCCACAACCGTTGATAAACGTTGTTCGCGATGTAACGAGTGTAATAGAGTTTAAAATTCAAGCTGCCCTGGTGTCTGTTATCACGAAAAATGATTGTGTTTACATCCAAGTTTGAAGTGAGCTTCTGTATTCCTGTCACATTAAGGTAAGATACAAATTTTAATAGCATTTTCAATTATTAACAATGAATTTATCATTCTAACAACGACAAATCGCGAGTTACGATAACAAAGATAACGTTGATAAAATTGTCAAACGTCGTGACGTTTTTTCATTGTCGTCAAACATTTGTAATTGATTAATTGCAATTTGTATCAACGTAAGAACGTCGTTGTTGTTGGTTCAACGTTTGTTCAGATATTTTTTTACGTGCCTGAATTCGTTTTCGAGGTTATTACCCGACTCGGCCGGGATATCGCGATTTTGCGCGACACCTAACCAAGTAAACCGACCGAAGTTTCGCTCGAAACCGACTGATGATTAACGACGAGCGACGAATTTGCCGGATATCTCGATAATTCGTGTCAATTTGTTGATGAACAACGATTCGAGTTCACTGGCAACAATATTTTACCGTTTTTGAGATCCGTATGGCAGCAACAATGGCTGATTTTTATGATCTGTGGAGGGCAGGTCAATCACGGTGTGTACACACACTTGTGCATAGACAGCGAGATTGTCTTTGTACGAAAATTTCTCAGGTCGGTGCGAGCTAACGCTTTGATCAACTGCAAAAACTCCAAAGTATATTGCAGCATCCGCACCGCAGAATCGTTTTTGAACAATCTTCGCAGCTGTCGACTGCCAGTATACCACTGTGCAAAATAGTGTCAAGTAGGTGCGGCGCGATCGTAGATCCGAGCAATGTCGTGGACGATGGAGTTGGCCACGCACAATTACAAACCCGTCATTAGCATCGACAAAAACAGCCAAGTGTCGTTTAGATATCATCGGCGAGCATTGATAACACAAAAATTGGTTGACACGTAACGTCCAACATTTCTAGGTAGCGAGCTAGTAGTTTACGGCGCTCACTGGGATATAATTGCATAGCTCGACATTTTCCACAGCAGGCAAGGTTAGAATGAAATTTTTGGTGATGTTCTGTC
This sequence comes from Sussaba pulchella, assembly GCA_963971145.1. NCBI lineage: Eukaryota > Metazoa > Arthropoda > Insecta > Hymenoptera > Ichneumonidae > Sussaba > Sussaba pulchella. The sequence continues at coordinate 17,226,884 of OZ020166.1, forward strand.
AGTTTTCGCCGATCAGAGTTTGTAATTTTAATGGGTTATTCAATCGCGACCTTTTGTTGAACTGAGGAGCTGAAATATAGGATGAAACTTGTAGAATTAATGACTGAAGCATTTGTCATTGAACGAGACTCGATTCGCTGGCATTATTCTATAGAAAAGCATCGTTCGTGCGATACACTGTGACGACTCGATATTTGTATTCTCTAAAACAAGTACAGCAGGCCTGGTCAGTCATCCCGTAATAGAACCTCTTCAGAGTGAACGCATCGTATCCATTGTGTGCAAATAATAAAATAATCATAGAATTTTAAATGTTTCAACAGCAACGACCGGTCGACACGGTCTCAAAATCAAATCGTGCGAAGATCGCGGACCATCTATCGAACCAAATATCGTCAGTGTTAAAAAAAACGAGTGAGACGTAAACTCCCTACGAAGCGATACATGCATATTCATCTCAGAACCCACGGTTGATCCCGCGGTGCATCGATAATCGCCAGTTCTCCATGTACCGAACCATAATTGCATTTGATGCGAAGAACGATTTGAATAATTCGAACGCGAGACGAGAATCGAGTCATCGCATCTTTACGCGACGTTTAGCGAATAAAATACCGTAGTGCCTACTTTCCATGCAGCCAAGACCGGCGCGGTTACACACACACACACACACACACATATACATCTATACACATCGTGTGTTTAATAATCGTTTGAACGTTCGAATCGTTTCGCGAATCGTCATTCATACCAAAACCTTCCATGCCATTCTTTTCGACCTTTCCCTACGACAACGCCAAGCTCGAGCATTTTCAATTGCCAGACAGCGCAATAAAAAAAAAAACAAAGATAAAAAAACACATCAAAGTTTGCGTCGCAGTCGATGGAAAATTTATTTTACGCTCATGGCGGGAATAGAAAAAAAATGCTTCCAGGCGGCGCTTCGGTCTACGGGTCGGCCATCTTGCGGCTCGATTCCCCTTCGCGCCACCCCCGCGGCCATCGTTCTTCGTTCTCCTTCACCCGCAACCCGATTTCCCGCACGAAACGCGAACCTTCGCGCAAATCTGCGAGAACCCCGCTCGTCTCCACGTTCTTCTATTTTATTTACGTTTGGTGTTTTTTTTTTTCTTCTCCGTCGCGGCAGCTCCGCGGATCCTCGACCACCTCGGCCTTTCCCTTTCCCCTCTCTTTTTCTCGCAGATACATTGGCCACAGTCTTCTTTTCCTATTTTCTCCCATTGGCCCCAATCGCGGCAATGGCCGCGGTGCTGAATAAATATCGTCGCCCCTCGGCTCTCGCGAGCGCGGCGTTTCGAACGCGAAAACGCGGAGCGCCCTGAAGCCCCCCCCCCCCCCCCCCCCCCCCGCCGAATGCTTCGACGTTGCACATTCGTGTACGTTTGCAAATCCATCGATTTTCCGTAACGTTTTCGGCTTCGTTTTACAATGGCTCGGTTGACGAATGGCAATCGTAAAAAAAAAAAGCATTGCGGATGGGAAATACGCGAAAGAGCGATGCGCCGGCGCGAGCACGTATTTTAACAACGGTTTTCCATCGGATAAACGATAACGTTTTGATGGTGTCGACGTTGATTATTTATCGTGGGTTTCGGATTTTTAGTATGTTAGCTTTGTTGGAAAACACGTGAGTCTCGCGAATAAGGAATTGGAAAATTTATCGATCGTTAAGACACGAAGCGAGGTGGACGGTTAGAAGACTGATAAGATAACATTGACGAGAAAATAATAGAAACGTGGGAAAAAATAACATGAGATTAGATAAGAAAATTGCGACGATTATAGTTTAGACGAGTCAGCTGCAGCTTCGTCGAAAGCGATTGAATTTTATTTGAATTTTTTTTTTTTTTTTGTTACGTTAATTTTTCATAATTAATTTGCACTTTTCCAAAATTCCAATATATCACAATGTTTTCCGATCGTTAGAAAAAGAACGACAAATAGATAAATAAAATAAAAAACGAATTAAATCTATGTCGCAAAAAATTGTTTCGATTATTTTTGATGGACAATCGATTTCTTAATTATTTATATTCATAATAAAATAATAGACTATACGTTCATACGCATATATATGTGTACATATATATATAATTATATATACGTATAGAACAAGCTAACCCACAGCCACGCTTAATGTATAGTCAATTACGCACTTATAGTCGATTATTTTCGTTGGACAATCGATTTTTTGATAATTTATTTTCATAATAAATTAATAGACTATACGGGTCTTCATACAGGGCAAATAACAGACTATATAGGGCGTTAATATGTGTATATATCTATGTACGTAAAGTACAACGTACGTCTACGTGTCTACTTTACGTGTATACGTAAAGTTATATACGTAAAGGACAAGCTAACCCATAGCAACGCTTATTGACAATACAAACTGTCCCGACGCTTCCACCATTCATCGAACAAGCAGCTGTCGGCGCTTCTCCGTACCGGATCTGCTCAATCATAATATCGCGTCCGCAAGCGCAACGAGCCAGCGCACTCCACCCTTCCACCCCCCTCGCCCGCCCACCCACCCCCGCGCGTGTTCATATTCTCCCGACGATTATTTTCGCGCAACATGGACGAATAAATTCTACCACCGGTATTCCACAGCAAAACTGTTCGCAGGGATCCGCGGTAATGCGCCCGACTTGCACCGATAATCCGACAGCGAGTCACGGAAATGCCGGAAGTAAAATACGCGAGCCGCGAAAATCGGGGGCGACGGAGCTTTCCTCTCTCTCTATCTCTCTCTCTCCCTCTCCCTTCTTCTCGACGATCGTCCACGTGACCCGACATCGTCGGGAGTTGCTGGCACGGCTTACCGTGTGCTCGTACGAACCTCAAAGTACAACGACCTCATCCCTGTTCGCAACGAACACACACGAGGTGGTGGTTGGTTCCTCCTTTATCGCGCTCGATGCTATCGCCGGTGTATAATGCATGCGTTTCACGCTTCTCACTCAGAGTTCCCTTCGGCCTCCTTATTTTTTTTTTTTTTTTTTTCACGACGACCCAACCCCAAGCGGCCTGGCAAGACGGGGAAAATATATTTTTCGGTTTTTCCATTGGACAAACAGCAGGGATTGATTACACGAATTTTCCGATTTTTCCGTAACGAAATGAAAACGACGAGGATGTATATATATATATTTTTCCTATTCGAATTTTTGAGGGTTGCGAGGGTTGGAAGGAAAGTCGGAGGGGTTGATAAGATTATCAGCGTGCCTGGCTGGATGTTTGTCCGTCAGGGCTGATTTTCTAGGAAACCATGGGACGTGGAAACTTGAAATTCGACGTGCATCTTATCACCGCACATATTTCGCAATGAAAGGGGTAAATTGTGTACACGGAAGTAATTTTTTTTCGAATTTTCTGTATCATGTGGGGTGTCATTCAAAAAGGCTTCTTACGTGGAATACAGAAATATTGCTTTCATATATATTTATATTGGTTGTTCGACGATTGGCTTCCACCTAGTGTGACGGTGAAGGGTTAAATCGCCCTTTTAAGAAAACATCCACCGTTTGTACATATTTCCGGCATCGCGTGAAATATACGTATTTTCCCCCTTATCATCCATCGTATCACGTTATTTTACTTCTTTATCGAGAAAAAAAATCGAGGGTCAGCGTTCTACGTGCGTGCGTTAACTGACCTACCCTCATTCGCACGAAGGGTTGGCGGTTACGCGGGTGGTCCGTGTAACAAGCGCTCTTAACGAGCGGATCAAATACGTCATCGGTCGATCGTACGTTCATAGCGGTAGCGGGGTTCTACATGGCTTTGGCACGAACGCCCGTACTGTGAGGCAATAATCGAAGTACCGAAGAATAATGCATAGATCGGCGGCCGGCTAACGTCGGCGTAGTTCGCAGTTGATTGTGGCCTTACGCTCTCTCGCGCGCAACGTAGTTTAGCGTCGGGCATGTGTGGGAGGTCATACGAGCGACGGAAAGGTGGATGAGAACGAGGGAGAGATAGAGAGCGAGAGAGAGAGAGAGAGAGGAGAAGTTGGGTTGGGTACCAACGCAAGCTTGCTCTACCGCCAAGTGCCGGTCGGCTGCTGCTATTCGTCAGTGTGTACCTGTACCTAGATGAAATGGTATCGACCGCACCGGAGGAAGCTTTCATGGACTCGCGGGTAACGCGGGAGGGGTCGGAACTGCCGCTGTTTCCGCGCCTCCTACTCCCCCCCATCCTCCTCTTTCTCCTCTTGCTGCTCTATTCGATGGGATTTGTCGTTATTCGCGGACAAACTATGTACGCTCTTGTGGCACAAAGAAACGCTCCACAGGAGAAATACGCGAAGCTGATGAGCATCGTTGCTACATTTAATTCTGTCGGGTGGTTTACTTTGACACCTTTGAAGGGTATTTCGTTTTGTTTTAAAATTTTGTTATTTTGTTCGGTGAATTGCGAGGAACATATTATTTTGGAATTGTTGGTATTATTCTTCGGAGGACAACCTTTTTTTTTCGTGAGGAATCTTAATTCCGAACCTATGTAATAATATTCGGTGACTTGGACCGATGATTGCTATGGAAAGCTGGAGAGAATAATCATTTTTACAGGATATTTATCTTACGAATTTGTACATTTTTCGGGTTTTTTAAAATTACATTTTTATATCTTGTCGAGTACATCGTCCTATATTTCATGTCAATATTCAAGATTCCGACGAACAGTTACAGAACTATAATCGTTGGCTTCCTCCCGGTCGTAGCGTTGACCGTATTCTGCTTTGAATCCATTGAACCATTCGCCATCTTCTTTTCAAACCTTCACCGTCACAGTACCAAATTATATTACAACCGATACACTTCGAACTATCCGTCCGAAGTCGTCGAAAAAAAATTACCGAACATGCTTTGAACATTCCAAACAATGTACGAAGAGGTTTTTCCAAGAAATTAAATGACAACTTCTTGAAAAAAAAATCATAAAGAGATGAAAACGAAAACAAAAGCTGCCTGTCATCGGTTGATCGACGGGTGGATTTCGACCCAGTGTGGCGGTGAAGGGTTGAACATCTATCTATACCGATGGCGGAGATCTGAACCAGATGTCGTCTCGCTATTTTTAGCGCCTTCTTACAGCCATATATATGTCTACCAATACCCCTCCCCTCCACAATCGGCTCTCGGTGCATTTGAATCCCTCGATTTCGTTCTCCCCTTTCGCTTCCACACCACATACTCGTGCTCGTGTTTTTTCGATCCCTCCTCTACCAATCTCGTTGTCCTTTCAATGTTTTTCGCGACTTCCGGTAGAATCTTACCTTCCAAAGTTTCAGAGAATCATAAATATCACAAAATAATAATAACAAAATTCGGTTGTTGTCTTTCAAGCTCAAATTTTTGTAAGTTCGAGTTACCAAAAATGAAGGTTTTAATATTTCCGTGATCATTGTAACAATTTCCGCAAGCAATGGCGGATTTTGCGAACGTTTAGAATGCAAATATAGTCGCTTGTAATCCGTTTAATGCTATCGAATTTACCCGCTTCTGCTCGGTCCAATGCACACCTCCCACGTAGAGGGGGGGTGGATTCGCGTGTCAGCCACCAGTCAGGCGCGTTCGAGGGTAGTAAACCCCCAAGCAGGTACCTTGTATTCGGGAGCTGGCAACCCGGCTAAAATGGCGTCTAAAAATAGCACGACTCCCACGTGAATTTTCGTGTTATCGACGTCATAACGATTCTAACGTTGATCAACCCTCTAACGCTAAGTGAACGCACGAAATTTTATTATTAATCCTGTCAAATCCATTTTGTATCTCCAGTATGAAAACAAAAAAATAATGATTCTAAAAAAAAATGTTCTTGTCATTCGTGAGAGATCAAAATAACATGTTTTAACGTTCATTATTATTATTCATGAAGTTCGGAGAGGTCGGGATGGAACCAGGGAGAGATTATTCTCGAGGCAAAGTGGCGCTGATGCCGGTGATAGGTGGGTGGCCGAACGAGACAACAGCGGGCCGGGCGCGAGGGCAACCCTTTTTGCGCGAGGGTTGGGGGGGGCGGTGTGGGTTTGACGCGCGCATACCTTGCATGGGAGTTCCGTCGGAGGGTAATAACTACACCCAACGTCGTCTTCCTCGCTCTCTCGTCATTCACAAAATACCCAAACTTCAATTCTCTTCACGTTCGCCCTTTTTGGTATTTTATGTTTTAGTTTACTCGTGAATGTACATACAAATAACTCCTCGAGATTGCGAGATGCGGTAAATAATAATAATAATTATTAATAATAATAATAATAATAATAATAATAATTAATAATAATCATAATAATTATAATTATAATTATCATAATAATAATAATAATAATAATAATAATAATAATAATAATAATAATAATAATAATAATAATCATAATAATAATTATTATTATTATAATAATAATTATAATTATCATAATAATAATAATTATCATAATAATAATAATTATAATTATCATAATAATAATAATAATAATTATAATTATCATAATAATAATAATTATAATTATCTTAATAATAATAATGATAATAATAATAAGAATAATAATAATAATTAAAATAATAATAATAATAATTGTTAGATATCGCACGGATAGTCAGCGCGTGGACACGCCAAAGCCGGACGTGCGATTGAAACGCGGCTTACAAGCAATATGCAACCGTGCAATCCCTCGAGCGCGTAATCTTTATTGGCTACGAGCTCGGCGTTCGCCCTCGCGCGAGATTACCCGATGTATAATGTTTGCGGCGGCGTCGTTGCTCAGTGCCCGGAGTATTTCGACCATACGACGGACTCTAAACGAGAGAGACCAGATGTTGCCGGCTGTCACGTGACTGTCGTTTTATTGCGTCGTTGCTCGTTACACGAAACGGCGATTGGTATATCGGCATGCGACGGGGCAGAACGAGTCGTCGACTAAATGAAAAGATGATTGACGTTGATATTGATTTCTCGATGAATCAAGTCGCTCGGCCGGAATTAACTCGCGAAACCGTCTCACCCGTTATCACATTTATTCCGAGTGAAAGTTGAGCCGTAGACTATTTATCGAACCGTTGACTTGGAAATTTTACGGGAAGGATGAATGAAATTAAATAAATAAATAAATGGATGAATAAATAAATAAAAAAATTAATAAATAAACAAATAAATGAATAAATAAAAAAGTCAATGATTCCAAGTTTCCCAAAGTACTATTTCATTCCGATTCACAGCCCAATCATTGAAACCCAAAAAACATTATCATGCCCTTCGATCTAGATTACCTATTTTCCATCCGCATTGAAAAAAAATACCACCAATATACCCAACAATATCCAACCGGCGTCGGACTATTTTTTCGACAACGCCGACCCGTCGAACGCGAGTCCCCAACACTCGCACCGTCGCAGCCCGTTCTCGTTGTCATTGTTATTATCTTCGTCTTAATCGAATGGCCGTTGCTCGTCCCGTATGCAAGCCTGTGGGAACGTTGCAACCGGGTTGCGCGCGTCTAGCTCCGGTGTTCCTCCCGTTGATGGCTCGTCGGCTCGTTCACCGGCGAACGTGCTCGAAGATTGCTCGATACGGAAA
>OZ020166.1:17234685-17337437 GCA_963971145.1 Sussaba pulchella
TTGTCAAAGATGCCGAATGTCATCGACTAAAGTGAAACCCCGAGGAGAAACAAAGAGAATCCTTATAAGTCTCATTTCGACGCGGTTGGAAAGTTCTTTGTACCCGCCCGCGTCCTTTGAGATATACTCGGAGGCGAAAGCCGAGAAATTATAGCCGCGCGCGCATTGGGATATCACGAGCGAGAAACCCGACTGTGTGTGTTTCACGGGATTACTTTCATCTTTCCACGCGAGCGGTTGCATTCCCCGAGCGATCAATCCCGAATGCGTATCCCCAGCTTCCTTCGGCGGTCCTTCGCAGCCACCGTGGATACTTCGGATTCGCCATCCGCGCGGGATCTCTCGTACATAAACGCGTCTGTTGTACAAACAACTTGCAGTCGAGTTGCGCGAAACGCGAAAGAAAATTACCGCGCGTTCTCGAAACGTAATAATAATTCTCGACGTTGATGCACGTTGCCGAGTTAAGTATCATTGGACGAAAACGTTTGTCCGACGACTTCTCCTCGAGTCTTTGCTCTCGTGATTCTCCACGCTCCTCTCTCACTCTTCACGACCCTCCTGAACTTTGCGACTCGATATTCACGAATAATTGAACGATGCGTCGTAAGCGGCTTGCACATTAATTAACCCTTCGGCGACGTCGTCCCAACGACAATGCCTCCGACAACTGCATATTTCGTTGCAATGCTCACACACGTTAGTCAAACGTATTTGTTTTTTTTTTCTTTCTCGCATAATCATCGTACGGCCACTGTTAATTTCGTTTTTATGTATTTAGCCATTTTTTCTAACTAGTTGACATTTTATTTCTTATAAGGAGACTTTTCGTACATCATTTGGGATGATTAAAGGATTCTGTAATTTTTTCAACAACTTTGGACGAATGGTTCGCTAGAAATCGTTTTTTGAAAATTGAGAGAGTGGCGAGGGCGAAAGATTATAAATGAAACAATTATTGACTCCTCTTCTGCCGTATGGAGTCGGAAAGAATAATCCGGTAAATCAATAAAAATTATTTTACATTATTTTCATGTGAAAATTCGCGAGACATTTTTACGATACACGAAGAAAATGAAAAATGATTGCGAGACGGGCGTTGATGTATCATCGGTAGAACGCAGCTTTCACTCGGTATAATGGTCCAGACGTGTCCCTACCCATAAAAGAAGGGGCGTTCGTTTGGAAACAATCGTCTTCGGAACGCCGAGTTTATATAGTAGGTCGATAGGTTTTTTTTTCTTCGTTTTATTATTATTATTATTATTATTTTTCGACGTCTGCGACCGACGACGGGGGCGATGCGCTTCGCCCTCGCCGTTTGCTCACTTTTATGGTCGATGCTCGGTAATAAACCTCCGTTGCACATGCATACACCTACTGCTTCACGAAGAATGGAAAGATGGCATAGGCAGTGTCAAGATGGCATGGTAATATAGCGTGCGCATGGTAGTTCGCGATTTCTGGAACCTTCGTGTGCAGTCCGGAGCTCCCTTATGGCTCTGGCCTCGCTCGTACCTCGGCTACGTGGTAGTGCGCTCGCTCCATAAATGCGAGAATAGGTGGATTGAGCCTAAAGTACGTTTTTGCATAGGCAGCTTCGAGCCACGACGATGAGAATTCAAGCGGTGGCCATGTTGGTTTGTCAGATTGAGCAATAAAACGATATTGTATATATCAGGATTATTCGTTTTGCAGCCATTTTTTTTTTCCGTCATTTAGAATCGTAATTTCTCCGTCTCTTATTGATAATATATATTTTTATCTACGCAATATACAAGCGTATAAAATTTATTATATATTTATAATCCAACGCCGCCATCTTGGTTCCTCATACACCCAAGATTGTGGTCCTCCATATTGGCCTTCGTTCCTCGGGCGTTCATCCGCCCGCGGCAAAAATCCGTTCGTGGTTCGCTCGGATAACCGCCAAAGGGTTTCCATGCTTACCATCTCTCGGGTTGCGTCCAACAACCATCGGCGCACCGGCGAAACCTGCGCGTTGCCCTGCGCCCAGGTAAAACCCAGCGAGCATCGTTGAAAAAAAAAAAGCGAGCCCCCTCTCGCAATTTCCAACCCCTCGAGTGCCCGGAACGGATGATCTTCGCCGTTCTCACCCATGGGCACGACGATGCCTCGTCCTCGCCTCCCTCTTCTCTCCCTCCATCCACGCCCGTGATCCTTTCTCCGGTCGCGCTCTCAACCCTTGCGCGCTCTTGGTTAGTTGCCGAAGAGAACAAGCGTAACAAAAATGCGAGCGTGGAGAGTACAAGAGCGGACCGGATACCGGTTATTGCCGAGTCACGACAAGGTCCTGAGATATTTGACCGGATTCCCTCCTCAGCAACGTTCGCAGCCACTCGTATAAACTCGCTATGCCTCCCCCACCCCCCCTGCCTCCCTCACCCTTGCCTCTTCCCGCGCTTCCGAAATGAAATTCGCAATGTTTCGAAACGAAATATCGTTTGTATTTTCGTGTCGGACTTGGCGGCGAAGATTTAGGGTTTTCGTGGTGACCAAAGTGGTCGGGCGGTCGGTTCGTACACGGTTGGCTCGTACGTTTGGGAATATGTAATTCGGATTCGCGCATCGAATCAATGCACGAGGGTCGAGGTACGCCAAGTAGGTCGCCGTTGCAGCAGATCCCATTGCTGCCAACGGAACTGAGCGTCAATTGCCGCAGGGGGGCGCGTTGCGATTGTGTGCATGGATGTAAAAGAGAGAGAGAGTGTGTGTGTGTGTGTGTGAGAGAGAGAGAGAGCGAGGTTTGAGTGGGGAAATCAAAGCCGTTTCGCGCACGAGCGTTGCACACTTTGTTGAGTTCCTATCGTCCCGCCAACGGCGACGACCGGGAATACTGTAACGCTGCAACACAGAATCGTTGCCGCTGGACGTGTCTTTCTCCATCTATCCATCTTTCTCCCTCGTGCTATGCGAGTTCCGATGCTCAGCCGACTCGGGAGAGCGCACGGATCGCAGTTCACGCTGCGACCACCGACGCCTCTCGCGAATATCCGTTAACCATTCTCTCTCACTCGAGATCACCTCCACTACCGCGGAACGTAGGGTACACAAACTCTTCGCTTATATTGGCACTTCAATCCTGGATCTAATGCATATAAATTTTTTTTTCGTTCAAATTTTTATGGCTCAGTACGAATAGTTTCTATTCGACGTCGAGGATGCGGACAAATGTTCACTCAATATTAATAATAACAATTATTTACAATATTTATAATAATAATAATAATTCTTATTATTAAGTGGAACATTTTTAAAACGAGATACTAGCGTAGTATAATGTTATTTAGACTTGAGACCTCTAGAATTGTCTCTCTGTAATCATTAATGAATAATAACAATAATAATCATTTATAGTTCATGTTCGCTCCGGGAATCATGCGAATATTCTACTCAATAATAACAATTATTACTATCATCAAGCAAAACATTTTATTATTATTCTAATAAATAAATAATAACAGTAATAATAATTATTATTTTTATTTTATTATTTCGCAGCGAATCATTCGATGCAAGTTATAAAAATAAAACAGCCGTTAGAACATAGATTCGTTTATGACACTCTTTAGCCGTACTACCGGGTGTAAGAGTGAGTCATTCCTTTCGTTTCACCGAGGACACGCACCGCTCGAACGCGTGCTTCGTAGCCGGGGAAGGTGGCACGCTCGCGGCACGCATTTATAACATCGTATCATCTTGCGCGAACGCGATCATCGCGGTCTACCGGTTGTTACTTGCCACAAGTGCAATTGCCCGAGTCATAACCTCGGCCAACCGATGCCTCCCCCCCCCCCCCCCCCCATCCTCCCACCCCTCCGTTCTCGTCCTTCCGAGTCGATACCCCGTCTCGAATTCCGTTTGGAAAACCAAATCATTGCCAAGGTGCGAAACCGCGTACTCGTCGTAGTCGGTCGCGTTTAACGCTGGGGCTTTTCCGTATTTCGAACCAGTACTCCGGACACAATGACCGGATGTAGCGATCTCCCGTGTTAATAATTATAACGTCGATGATAAACGATAATACGTCTGTTTCTCGCATGTTGCAATGGTATTCCAACGGACAACCGGTTCGTCGATCGACGCACGATAGTCGCCCGGTGAATGACTCGTTACGTCGTAGTAATCGTTGACATTGTCCGAAATTTTCGTGCCGACGATGAATTCGGTTTATGCGGGAGAATTTAATTTAATCCTTTACCGTCACACTGGGCGGAGTCCACTGGTCGATCAATCGACGACTGGCGGTTTTTCGTTTTCGTTTTCGTCTCTTTATGATTTTTTTTAACACGTCGCCATTTTGGTTCTCATGGATGAACTTTTCGTACATCATCGGGAATGTTCGAAGCATGCTGTGTAATTTTTTCAAACACTTTGGACGAATAGTTTGCTCGCAATCGTTCGCTGAAAACTTACTGGGTAGGACGGCCGTGATATTATTTGATGAAGGGCTAAGAACAGAATTTTAATTGCTCCCAATTTTTTACGCGCTTTGGCAGAACATTTTTGTTCTCTTAATTGAAATTTTTATAGGAAACTAAAGTAATTGAGGAAAGTAATCTCATTTTCTCGAGTGCTTCAGTCGTTTTTCCACTAGCTCGGTTTTTCCACGATTTTCCAATCACTCCAAGCAAAAAATATTGTTTCTCGCCATCGGTAGAACGATTATTGATCACGGAACGTAGATTTAAAAATTCCAACATCAACAAATCGATAACGAAATAATTTTGCAAAAACAATTAATTATATCATCGACGATCGTTCGTACGAATACAATTCTAATCAGGAAAAAAGATTGGGGGTAGGAGGAACAATGGATTCGATCGTCTCACGTGTCCAACAACCTCATTTAACATTCGTAAGAACGTCTTACAATCTCGCTGGAAGTTCGAAGAATTCTCGAACGTCGCACAATAAAGTCATTATGCAGAAACACGAGCGGCAAAGGCCTTGAGATCGTCGTCGGATTGTTATTCGCGTGTTCCAAGGCAACGCTTGTTCGGTCTTAAGAATCGAGCACGAATTTCTTCTTCCACTTCTCTTTCCACCATCGATTTCGTCGCAACGTCCGAGAATTCTATTTCACCCGAGAAAATTTCGAATTCGATCCAACCGAACGGATTTTCGGAAAATTATGATTTCCCAGACGTCATAAAATGAACGATGAAATCTATGCGGCGCGGAATTATCCGAACGCTAAAACCGGACGAATACTCGTTGAACCCAACGGAATTTATATTTGTCTCAAGGCTGTAGCGTGAGTTTCTGCCTCTGGTGCTGCGGCTCACACGCACGCTGACACAAACACACACACACACACACACACTGAAACAAACACACGAAGACACGTAGATTTATCCTCTTCCCAGAAGTTTGCCGAACGAAAAGAGAAACTTGTATCGGCGGAGAGCGCGCGTACAGGATAGAGGAGTAAAAAGCCCTTTTCACCGACGAGAGGCCGCATATAACACCGGATAACATATGTATATCCGGTAGGAAGCGTTGTCGGAGCCTGCAAACGCGATACCGATGATCCTGCTTTTAGGATCTTTTCGACATAAATTAATCCGATTAGCGTATCGTTGTTTTTCGCACCCTCGAAGTGTATCGTGCGGTCGAATCGAACGAATGCTTTGAACAAATGAAAAACATCATCCTAAAAATTTGGGAAAATTTGTGAACGAAGCTCAATGTTTCTACTTCACGATGGAATTTTGAAATATGATGTTTCCGAAATTTATTTAGTTAAAAAATAACAATAAACAAATTAATCGTGGGCGAATGCAGAAACTTTGATAGATTTGTGAAAGGTGAAAAAGCTTTTCGTTATAAATGCTTTGAAGCTATTACACGTAAAAAAATGTAATGACTTGTGCCTCGTTCTTGTTTTTTTTTTCCTGCCCCCGCCACCTCTCCCACGCTTCCTTGGTAAATACGACAACGAGTGGGGACGTTTTGGTCTTCGGAAACTGCGCAGCCTCTCGCGCTTGTGTAGAAAGTAAGCGACGTAAGATAATGACATACCAGCGGGATTGCGATGGGGAGTAATGGGATTCCCAACAATCAAAACTGGCGGGCGTGTCGTTTCGCAATAATTTCCCATGATGAGGGAACAAATAGCCGGTTGGCACAAGTTTTCCCGATTTTTTTGTATCAATTATTCATTATTTCGACCGGTGAGGTTAGAGTAGAAGCGTGTTTAAAATTGTTTCTTGATTTATAAAATGTTTGCCGATTGACAAAACTGTTTTTTAATTTCTTAAAATGTTCCGGAGGCAGAATAAAATAAATAGTAATATTAATAAAATAATAAATAATAAAATAAATAATATTAATAATAAAATAATATTAATAAAATAATAAATAATAAAATAAATAACGATCAATAAAATTAATCCCCACGTAATCCTTCCATTCCTTCGGTTTCAGTCTATGGTCGAAGATTCTCAAATAGCTCGAGCGGATTACCGTGGCATCGCCGGTGCGCGTTGCCGCCGGCGAGAAAACTTAGTTCGCGGCCCGACGTTCCCGTCGTTACGGATTCCACAATAAACGTATCAGGAAGGCCTTCAAGACGTCGACCCCGTCGGTCATCAAGTTAACGGGGGCCGGTGGGCCGGGTGGAAGTGGTTCCGAGGAAAATACATCTTCGGTACCCGGGCCACCATCGCAACCCACGGCCTCGTCATCAACCACGTCCCCAACGATCCATCCCGAATCCGCGTCATCAACGACAATCCCATCCCCAACCGTCAACAAACAAAACGATGCCTCCCCGATCTCCGACAATTTTCCCGCCCACGCAAATCGAGCTTTCGACCATATCCTGGCGAAGCCCGAAACCGCGTCAATGAATTTCTCGATGAAACTAGAAAATCCCGACGACAATAAAAATGCAATCGTCACCGCGATTCGTACAACATCGACGACCGATTGTTCGTCCTTGTCGTCGTTCTCGCCCACGTCGTCATCATCATCGTCTTGCTCGTTATCCGCATTGACGCAAAATCTTCGCGATTCTTCAAACGTCGCAACGAACCAATCAACGATGAACAATAAACCGCTGGCGGTATATCCCAGTCACAATAATCAATCGAGGTTCAATCAAAATTCAAAATCCACGATCGTAACAACGGGCATCGGCAACGTGGTTGTTTCAGTGCCGAGCGTTGTGGTCGGCGTTCCATCCAAGGTTTCCCCGCAAACCACGGTCGTTTATCCGGTCTGCAGAGCCGTTAGAGACGCTCCGAGGCTCGCTGGGTCGCAGACGAACACGACTCAAACGTTGACGACTCGAGTTATCGCCCAAAAATTGCCAACGACGAGCCAGCAACAGCATCAAACGATCGCGACGAGTCTTCAACATCAACAAAACAATCCGATTATCGTCACGAACGCTATTCCAACGACTCCAGCGTCCGCCATGACATCCGCGAATATTCCTCATCCAACGTTAAAACCGGCAATGACCGCGACCGCGAGCAATCTCGCTTCCGGTTTGCCAATGGTTCAAACGGGAACGGCTTGCACGTTGAGTTCCAACCAACAAGCCAAAATACCGTTGGAAATGTCTAACAAACAACCTCCTCATCAACAAACCACAATGGCAACCTTGACAGCCGTTCATCCGGGTATGCATCAAAAATTACAACACATTCCGGTTCAACACGTCGTCGGCAATCTAACGGGTATGAAACAATTAAACGCCATCGGTTCGTTGTCGAATATTCATAGGATACAGGTAAAAACCCAGAATTTACCGACAAACGCGGCCTTGACGCAGTCGCAAACGATTAATTTGCAAAAAGTTAAGACCGTAACGAGCTCGAATAGTCAATTGAATTCATCGAGAAATCAGGTTTCACGGATACAAACGTTGACGAAACCTCAACAAGCTTCGATGACCGCCGTGGGACAATCTACCGGTCAGCAAATAACCATGAGTCAAGTGTTGAACAACGCGAGTATGCAGAGAGTGCAATTGCAACCGGGTGGACAAAAAATTGTTGGTCAAAACGTGGGAAAGATGCAGAATCAACAGCAGTTGCAGCAGCAGCAGCAGCAGCATCAGCAGCAGGGTTTCGTTAATCAGAAAGTACAGGCTCAGGTGTTCGTCAATGCGTCGAATAACAAAATTAATCAGCCACAACAGACGATAAATCAGCAGCAAGTTATGCAACACAAATTGCCGGTTATGCCGCAGAAAACTATGAACGTTCAGAGAATGCAGCATCAGCAGCAGCAGCAGCAACCTTTGGGGGTCAACAACGTGCAGAAAGGGATTCCGGTTGTCGCAGGGGTGCAGAAGAACAACGCGCAACAGATAACGGGGCATTTTCCGAATCAACAGATGCTCAAACATGCGATAAGCGGACAAGTGGTTCAGCAGCAGCAGCAACAACAACAGCAACAACAGCAACAGCAACAGCAACAACAACAGCAGCAGCAGCAGCAGCAGCCCAGACCCCAGGGGACGTTGCAAAAGTCACTTACGATGCCCGTTCAACGCGGAGGAGTCGTTCAGGGAGGTGGGAACCAGCAGAAAATGACGATTGCCGCAATGGCGGGTAATCAGAGGTCACAAACGATGGTCGGTGGGAAAGTCCATTTGCAGCAGCAGAATCAACAGCAACAGCAACAGCAGCAGCAGCAACAACTTGGCATGAGAGTGGGACAGGGCAAGAATCCGGGTCAGAACGTGCATGTCGGAAATGTGAAAAATACCCCGCAAAAGGTAACGAACGTCGTTAAAAACGCGAATCCTCAGGTTACCGGTCAAATGTCTCAGAACAGGGGTGTCAACGCGCAACCGGTCAAGATGATGCCACAACAGAATCATCAACAAATGTCCCAGCAGCCTCTTCATTTGATTCAGCAGCAGCAACAGCAGCAACAACAGCAGCAACATGCGAACGCGATGCAAACCACCGGTCCTGGGATTACCCAGAAACAACCGGGATGCATCAAGACTATTCCCGCCCAAAAACCGGCGATTCAACGAAACAACGCTCAGCAGAAAGTCACTGGGATCAAAACGTCTTTGAACACGAACATGAGCGCTTTGAAGGCTCAAGCGGGGAACACTCATGCGTCGCAGAAAGCTGGGATAAGAACTTTGCTTCCTCAGCAACAACAACAACAACAACAACAGCAGCAGCAGCAGCAGCAGCAACCTTCGGGTGCGGCTAATTTAATCGCGCATAAGAATCAACCCGTTAAGATACAACAGCAGAGCTTTCAGCAAAATCAATTGATAATGGCGCAGCAGTATCAGCAACAGGTTAGCCCACAGGCCGGACAGATCAAAACGATGTTGCCGGTGACGTCGGCGGAGTCTCGACGGGACGTCGAACTCAAGTGAGTCTGAAGGAGATATTTAAAAACAAACAAATTTGGTAACCAGGGTTTTGTAAGATTTTGTGCGTTGACTTATCTGATTGAATTATTTGTTTTCGCAGAATGGAATTGGAATCTCATCCTTCTAAGGAAGACGGATCACAGACTCAACCGTCTCAATCGCCTTTGCGAAGGATGCCACTACCATATGAGGTATATTTTGGTCGCGAGTTCGGATGGTTTCGACGACCACCTGATTTTGTACTTTTTTTTCTTTTGGACTTCTATTGTTTGTTGATCTTCGGATTTATGCAGTATACAGGCAACAGAGTTGACGATTTTTGGGAGAACATGAAGTTGAGAATGAATAATGATGATTCATAGATTTATGAGAGATTGAACAAGATTTGAGAATAAATCATGAACAGACTTGACAACGTTTGGGAGAAAAAAAAATTGAAAATGGATAATAATAATTCAGGGATTATTAGAGGTTAACCAAAATTTGAAAATAAATGAAAACGAGTGTTGCCAATTTTCAGAAGAAAAAAATGTGAGAATTAATGATAATAATGCAGAGATTTATTAAAGATTAAACAAAAATTGGAAAATAAATAATCAACAGAGTTAACAATTTCTAGGAAAAAAAAAAATTCCCAATAAATAATAAAATACAACATACGAATCATTGAATTGATTCGAATTTTTATCTTCACGATCCCATCTCATCTCAATGACCGAAACAACAAATACGTCGACTCTGTGATCTTCTTAATGTTTCACAGTTTCTTTCTTCTCAAAATTATCCGCGATTCATCATTTTCCATCGATAATTCATTCGTTTCTCGCGAGTAACTGGCCCGCGGTGGCGTTTGTGTGGTTTTGTGCATGGTTTGAAAAAACCCCCTCGTTTAATTGTAGTGTCTCCAGTTTGTTCTCCAAGACCACAACTACGGCGCACCACCGCCGCGAACGCCACCACCGGCTTCGCCGCCTCCGCATCCCAAACAACAGCCGGTCAACGGCGCCGGAGCTTCGACCGTGACGCTGCAACATTCATTCATTTACAATCAAGGTAAAAAACTAAACTTTTCGCAAAATTTTTCCAATTATCCGTGATTATATTTTGTTAAAATTTTATCTTCGCCGAAATATTGTTTACAAATTTATCTTCTCCCATGTTTAAACTCCAGCAGTTGGCGGAAGTAACGTAGCCGACGACGCGGCAAGCGCGATCAGCAGCGAAGCAGGAAGAGAAGCCGAGCCCGAAGGCGAGGAAACCGAAACCGCGCCGGAAGGCGAAGGTGACGACGAAGACAGCATAACTCGATGCATTTGGTAAATTCCCTTCGGTCCAACCTCTCTGCGCTTCTGCCGCCAAAAATTCTTCCGAGATTTCCATGACTAATACACATTTGTTTTCCTCCATTACAGCGATTTCGAGCACGACGATGGCTACATGATTTGCTGCGATCGTTGCCTGTGAGTAAAACAAATCCTCATCGCCATTAATTTCACAACAAAACAATTCGAACAATAACAATCAACGATCTTTTTTTTGTCCCCTCCAGTGTTTGGCAACACGTTGACTGCATGGGGATAGATCGTTTGAACATTCCTGAAGAGTATCTTTGCGAAATTTGTCGACCCCGTCGGGTGGATCGTCAACGAGCCAGAGGTTTGCAAATGAGAAAACGCGAGGAACTTTTGAATTCGGACACGGCGTCGGACACTTCGTCGACGAGCTCGGCTGACACGGATGTTGCGGTCAACGCGACACAAAAGAAGCGTACGATTCAACAGCAGCAACATCAGCATCAACAACACCAGCAGCAACAGCAGCAGCAACAACAACAACAACAACAACAACAACAACAACAGCAGCAACAACAACAACAAGCTCAAGCACTGCATCATCAGCATCAACAGCAACAACAACAACAACAACAACAACAACAACAGCAGCAACAGCAACAACAGCAGCAACAACAACAACAACAACAACAGCCTCAACAACAACAGCCTCAACAGCAACCACCGCAACAGCAACCACAACAACAACAACAACAACAGCAACAACAACAACAACATCAACAACAACAACAGCAACAACAACAACAACAACAACAACCGCAGCAACCGCAACCAGCTCAACAACAAGTGGCTCGACGAAAATCCGATCCACCTTCCCAACTTCGTAGATTAAACAACAACAGTAGCAGCAACAACAACAACAACAACAACAACAACAATGTTGCCAAACGACAAAGACGCGAACAGCACCCGCGTCAACCGAGCGCCGTGCGAAAAAAAGAAACAGCGGCTAAACGGGGTCCGGGAAAACGAAAAGCCAAACGAAGAACGAGTCTCGACGATCGTGACGAAGAAACGGAAGACGGTTGGGGTTCAACGATGGCACCTTTGAGACAATGGATCGAAAGATACGAAGAAGCCGTGACGAATCATTACAGTCCCGAATTAAGAGCAAGAATCTCCAGTATCAAAGTAAACGGAACACACAACGATTTTCGTCAAGGAAACATGACAGTCGCGGCCATAGGAAAATGTAGATTAAACGTTCACAGTAATAATCTGAAGTTTTTGGTGGCAACCATGTATCTACCGCCAAACACACCGGTTTTGGAATTACGTGGAAAATACATGTTGAGCACGCAACACAGGCCATCTCATCCTGCCGGTCGACAACACGCTCAACGACCCGGACCTTTCGTTTTTTTTTATCGTTTGCCACGCGACGGAACCGAAGTTTGCGTCGATACGCGAACATACGGCAACGACGCGCGTTTCGTTCGTCGTAGTTGCAAACCCAATGCCGAGATAAAACATTGCATCGAAAAAGGTACGTTGCATCTTTACATAGTCACGAGTTTGATAATCGAGAAAAATGTTGAAATAACGATACGTCACGAACAACACGATCTCGTTTTATCGCCAAACACGAATGCCACGGTCATGCCAATCGTTTGCGCTTGTAACAATCCCCGAACATGTCAAATTTCAACGATCGGCGGTCAATTGACGACAACGACGAGACGTGGAAGCAACGGTGCTCTTGCGGAAAATGCCGATGGTCGGGAGAGAAGACGGCGGGGTCGTAGAAATACCGTTTGCGAAGATAACGATTCAACGACGATGGTTTCAACGGCGAGTATCGGACAAACGGCGATGAATTCGACGACGACGACGACGACGACGACGACGACGGTTCAACCGCGAAGAACGGCAACGGTGGTGACTAATTCACCCGCGTCAACGTCAACGGTTACGCGACCCACGACGAAGGAAGAAACAACGGTTATTCAACAACCTCGACAAGCTTCACCGCAACACGTGGCTTCGCAATTGTCGCAATCGACGACACCGTCGGTTCAACAACCCGCGCAAACGACGACGTCAACACCGGCTCCATCGCAAATCTCACCGACGACGATCCCGGGACAAACTACAACGGTTCAGGAATCGAAAAAAGATAAGAAAAAAATGACTCGAGAAGAACGAAAGATGGAAGCGATAATGAAGGCTTTCGAGAGATTGGAAAAAGCTGAACAACGTAAACAAGAGGTACAAGCGAGAAACGCGCAAAGAAAAGAATCCGGTGGTGCTCACAGCGACGACGATCGAGATGGTAATCTCGTTCACGGGCGTTCGAAGACGCACAACGTTGACAGACCGTTGAGACGCAAACGTAGAAAGGGTCGTGCGAGAACGACGAGTACGTCGCATTCGCAGAGCGGTAACAATCGTAGAACAAGATTGAATTCGGCGGATTCGGATTTGTCGTCGGGTGAGGAAAGCGTGTCAATGCAATCGCCACCTTCGTCGAGTCAAATGTGTTTGCCGCATCGTGAAGCGCAATTTTCGCCTCAAAGATCGCTCACGCCAACGAAGAACGACAACGACGAGGCTAATGTGACGCGTGAGGTTAATCAGGTCATACCGACAGCCGCGGGTTTGTTGCTGGCATTGGCAAACTCATCGGTTCCGGGTCCGAGTTCACCGACGGTTCAACAAACAGGACCGAACAAAAGTCCTACGTGCGACAGCGGTGCTAGCAGCAGTTCGCAAAGTTCAACCCCGTCGACGCCACTTTCGTCGGCTTGTCTTCTCGTCGCGGCGGCTGTTGGACCACTGGCACCGGGTTTTAAATTTCCAAAAACGAAAAAAGTTTTGATGAACGAATGGCTCAAAGAATCACCGGATCCGATGCAAAATTACGGGCACGCAGCGAGAATTTCGTCACCTCCGGCGAGCTTGGGGAGTGCAACCGTCGTTGGTAATACAATGACCGCGAGACCGACGGATTTTGTCTCGCCTAACGATCCGTCGCAAGAATTTTTGACGCAAAGCTACGCTGCCAAGGGTTTGGCGACTCTCGTGCAAGCGGCTAATTCGGTTTCGGGAATAATCGATTCGCCACCGCAACGGAAACAAACGGTTACGAACAACGCGGGATGTCCGGTTTCGTCGGGTTCGGCGAAGAAACGATGGCTGCGTCAGGCTATTTCGGAGGAATGCGATTCACCCAATAGCCGACCGGAAAGCCCGCCCAATGAAATTGTCGCGGCACCGCCGAAAAAACGAAGAATCGCGAGGGAAAGCTTGTCATCGGACAATTACACTCCACCGACCACGCCGACTCTTCTCGTTCCCGATTCGGGAAATGTCAGTTACGGAACGTGTAACAACGAGGTGAGTCGAGATTGGTGATTTGGAACGGTCTCAGTTTGACCCGGCTCAGTTTGACTCGTAGCAGTTTGACCCGGAACAGTTTGACTCCGCGAGTTTGACGGATGAAAGTCACTCTCTCTCTCTCAGTGACGTTTGACACTTTCTTTGAGGTTGATGGAGAAAGAGTGTCTCTAATCTGTCAAATTGTCGCAGTCAAACTGTGGCGAGTCAAAGTTTGGCGAGTCAAACTGTGCCGAGGCAGATAGAGTGACAAGACATACCGAGACCATACCGATAATTTTAGTTGAGTCAGAATTCACAGAACGATAAATGTCTTCGTTGTTCTACGGATAAATGATAAGGTCTGAATGGTGGTGTTATTGATACTCAAGTTCCAGATTACTTCGTAAATTGCACTGCGCAAGGAGATGAAAAAATAAATGTCGAACTTTGTACTGGAATATCGAGTACTCATTGATTTTTTTTAAATTTTTTTTCCGAGGCAGTAAAAAATCGTGGAGATGAAATTTCTGATCGGGTGTTCAACATTCACATTTTTTATGTAGACCTTTTTTTTGCACCCACCGGTTTCGAACCCGATCAGTTTTTTCATTTGCGCAATCTTTCGAACTAAAAACCCGTAAATATTACAAATATTCACTAAACATTTTGGTGCACTTCAGTGTTTACACTATTTATTAAAGGCACTTTTCGGTTCTCAACCGAAAGACTAAATGTCGTATGCACAGTCCACTATAATCCATTTTTTTTATTAAAAAGACCGAAGAAAAAAAATACGAGGCTCTTGTAGTGAATAATTCGATCGTCAGATCCAGATTGAAGATTTATACTGGGTGTCTCTTCCAGCATGACTTTGCCGATCATCCGCACTCCCCCGTCTCCGTGGAAGGACGAACGCGAATGGATTTCGTCGCTCAATCCATCAAGGAAGAAAAAAATTGCGAGCTCGAAAAACCAAATTATTGCATCGATAACACCGCAAGATCAAAAATCCCTCTGGAAATCGTCGAATCATCGCCGATAAAAATTGAAAAAAATTCAGAAATCATTGACTCCAAAACCTCTATTTCATCGATAAAAATGGAAATCGATTCATTAAAATCGGAATCCAAAGATTCGATAAAATCCGAACCAATGGACAAAATATTCGTGAACGACTCAAAACCCGTCATAACCATAAAAACGGAAACAAAAGGATCTCTGAAACGCGAACACGAAATCGACGAAGTTTCAATAAAATCCGAACCACCGAATTCATTCGCCACAAGTGTAAAACGCAAACCGTTGATCGGACGAGAACCGCGTTCACCGGAAATTCCAAAAGGAACCGTGGAAATAATCGATCAAAACGAACCCGACACGGAAATGGAAGATTTGAGTTCGCCCATCGCCGCCATGGAATCCGACGCGGAATTGAAACAACGCGTTGCCGAGATGAGATTGGAATTTGGCGGTAGTATAGCGGAAATCGTGAGCATAGCGAGTGAAAACGAACGTTCGGAAGACGACAGACCGGAAGTATCGAATTACGAGAGACGTCAAGACGGGCGATCGGACGATAACGCGTCGATCGACGAGTTCGACGTTGAAGCGCAGATGAAAAAAATAACGGGTGACGATGGTGACGATTACAAGGAAAAAATTGACACGAGTTCGGAACGTGACAAAAGTATGGACGGTATCGAGGGTTTGATGGAAAGTTCGAAGGAAGATTCCGAATCGGAAGATCGTGATATCGCGGATTTGAAGTACAACGAATCGTCACCGAAATCCGAAGATTTTGCGGAAGATGCTGTGGAAGAACGTGCTTTCAAAGAATTCGAAACGGGACGGGAAAAAAAAGATATTAACGAAGATATCATCGTCGAAGCCATGAAATGTTCGATGATCGTCGAAACGGATTCCAAACCGGAAATTGTCGATCAAACAACGTCCGTAGGAACGTCCGAAGAAACGTTGTTCGAACGCGTATCTTCGAGCGCCGATGTCGAACAAAATCTCATCGAAGAACCCAATATATTTCAATCGATACCACCTTTGAGCGAGAGAATTCGTAAAAAACCCGAATCCACGGGAATGACGAAGAAACAACTCGATCTCGTGGAAGCGGCGATCATCGAATCGACGATCGACATGGAATCCTGCGGTGTTGCGGAAAATGGAGCGGAAAAAACGGAATTAGCGACGGCTTTGCGCGAATTGTTCGAAGCGAAGATCGAGGAAGATGTGATGAGCGAAATTCCGAAAGTAACGAACGAGACGGATTTAAAAGAGAGCATAAATCCACCACCGGTTGAGGAAACGATCGAAGAAATGACGATCGAACGAATTCCGGATAAATCGGAAATTGTTTTGACGATAAATACCGTTGCCGAAGAAATTGCACAACCGAGAGATGGAGAAATAACGCCACCGGAAGTGAAGAGGTTGAAGGATCCGAGAACGGTGACGCCTAACGACATGCCGGCACCTTCGTCGAAACAGGAAGGTCCGCCGCCGATCAAGCGCAAGGTTAGAACGGTAGGAATGTGGTAGAGTTCGCCTAGGGTGAACTGCTTTTTTATTTAGCGATTTTAAGTTTTATCCCGACACCCGTAGCATGACTGCAATGAGCCCCCTCCCCCCCGACTATTCACAAATCCTGCGTAATTTTTTTTTATTCAACCCTTCGGGAATCGCGGCTGAAGAATTTTTCGATCTTTGAGCATTTTTGTGGTAGTGGTAGAAGATACATTGTACATTTATTTTATTTTTTTTGTTCGTAGTATTTTCGATTCGTTTGATGATAGTATTTGTGGTATATTGGATGATGTTTATTGTATAAGGCCCGGTAAGAAAATCAACCGGAATCTTTCAGCCCTTTTCTATCGATTCCAATTTAAATACCAATTTCAATTCCAATTATTTTCCAATTTTTCTATCGCAGTATTCGAAATACAGCCGAAATTTTGTACAAAAACTATTGAATATTCCGAAGATCGAATTGAGAAGAAAAAAAAATCCCGAGAAAATGGGAAAAATCGTTCGGCGACGATTGAATTTATTTCGCCGGTGATTCACGAATGGTCGAATGATTTTTGACGATCGAAGAATCGATGCATGAGCATTGATTTTATTGTTCCATCAGCGACGAATGCACAATGCACAGTCGTGTTACCACGTGTTGTGCGCTTGTTTCCCCCGAATTAAAATTTAAATAACGATGGGCGAAAATTATAAAATCATTGTCTCGATGAATTTTCCAGCTCTCGATATCCGAGTATAGAAAACGAAAGCAACAATCTTCGGGCACGCCACCGGAACCCGAGCCATCGAACGACGCATCGTCGTCGGACAAAAGCGCAGCGAGAGGAAGATCCGACAGCGCGAGCAGCGGAACTTCTTCGCTAAGTTCCGACGAGGAAAGTTCAAAGGTTTCTCACGATTTGCCGGGATTGACGGCTCTGCCGTTGTTCGTCAACGCCGAGGGCGACGAACGGAAAGGTAAGATTCGACTGTGAGACGTTGGCGATTCGCCTCTTCGAACGAAATATACGAAAGAAATTTTTTTCTTTTGACAATTATCGTCTTGGCCACACTTAAAAAAGAGGCTGGTTTGAAAGGCTAAGAATCAGTGTACACGCAGGTGGGGAGGATGGAACGATCGGTTGGTCGGCGGCTCCAACGTTGGTCGAACGACAACGCGAGAACCTCACCGAAAGATTGAAACGAGAATTCGGATTGTTTCTCAGCGATGACGAGGAAGAACGAGCTCGGAAACAAGGTAAAAATCACAGACTGCTCGATTTCTTACGACTCTCTGGATCACGTCTGTTCGGTTGTTCGTTTATTTATTTTTTTTATTGATATGCAATACCGTTTGATCTTATAATTTATTTTATTTTAATACAAATTTAAATTTGTATTTATTTAAATTTGTTATTAATCTGTTTTTTTTTGATTATGTTATGATTATTTTTCAATTTTTTTCGTTCGATCCAAGAGTTGGGTTGTAGAAAGGATGCTATTAGGTCGATATTTAATATTTCACTAAGTTAAATTCTATAACTCATTATTTTTCCAATTCCAAAATTTCAAATTTCGTGGTTTTCATCAATTACTTATTTTTTGAAAATTCACTCGAATCTCTTTTTTTATTATTTCAATATTAATTTTATTCTCGTCAAATATCGTTTTTAAATACAACAATCTTAAATTCCCATTATTCGACATAAAAATTCGATCCTTGGCTCATTGAAATATTTTTGTTTGTAAAAAAGAATGCTATCCGGTCGATATTTAATACGTGACAAAGTGAAATTCTACAACTCATTATTCTACCAATTCAAATCAAATTTCATGGTTTCATTGATCACTCATTCTCTCAAAATCCACTCGAATCTCTTTTTCATTGCTCAAATATTAATTTAATTATGATAAAATATCGTTTTCAAACACAACAATCTTAAATTCCCATTATCCGACATAAAAAATTCGATTCTTGGTTCATCAAAACATTATTTTTTATCCTTCCTCTCGTGATTGCGCAGGTCTGACCGCCGAAGCTATTCTGAAGGCTCGAAAAGCCGGATCTCCGACCCAACCGGGGATTCAAGGTGCAACGGCGTCGTATCCGTTGCCTCAGTTGCCCCCCCAGCCCTACATACCGCCACCAGGCTCGGCACCGATTCATTATGCGCAGTTTCAACCCACGAAAACGGCTTCGGTGCCGTATCAAACGTTCGCGATACCTCAAGCGTTACCGCCACCGATGTTTCCGGTCGGTGTCGCGCCACCGACGTCTTCCGCGGTTACGATAACAACGTTGCCAACGGTCACGCCACAATTTTTGGTACCACAAGCGCCACCGGGTTCGAATCCTTATCCACCGCAATTCGCCACAACAACGGCAACTACGACGATTCCGACTTTATTGTCGACACCTCGAGGTTTTACACCGACCACCCCACCACCGCCTCCATCCGTCGTTGGTTCGCAAATCTTCTCTACGGCGTCGCAAACACCGAAATCGTACTTCAGCCATTCTCATTCAACGCCGAGAACGTAACTGTCGACGACGTTAGTATTGTTGCAAAGCTTTTAAATTGGCGTTTGACAGAAAAAAAAAAAAAAAAAAAAAATCAACGACGAAACAAAGACACGGATACAAAAAATTTTCTAACGATACCATTCGAAGGATAAAATAATGAAGAAAGATGTGAAAATATCGATGAGAAAATGGGAATAATCGTTTTCGCAATTGACACGAGCGTTGGTAGAATATTTCCCGGTGTTATTTTGCGGCCTAAGGTTTTAGTTGAATTGTTTATTCATTTTTCGTTTTTTTTTTCTTTTTTTTTTTTTTTTTTTTTTGGTTCGTTTTAAATGGGGCGTGAGAAAGTTTTCGTTTGGAAACGTTGCAGGGGTTTCCTGATTTATCGTAAAATCGAGGGTTGGTCTTGAAATTGGGATTGATCTGGGTTTAGACGACGTATGTATGCGTGTATGTGTGTAGCGGCGTAGCTCGTTCGACCGCGTGAAGATAGTTGGGCGTTCGAACGAGCTACGATACCTATACTTATATATATATTGTCGAAACGCTGAGCAGTCGGAATTTCGGGATGGTCTTAGTCGGCCTCGCCACAGTTTGACCAGGCACAGTTTGACCCGACTCAGTTTGACCCGACTCAGTTTGACCCGGCTCAGTTTGACTCTTGCGAATTTGACATATGAGACTCACTCTTTCCCCGCCAAACTCAGAGAGCGTGTCAAAGGTCAAAGAGAAAAAGTCGACTTTTATCTGTCAAACTCGCTGAGTCAAACTGCGACGGGTCAAACTGTACCGAGTCGAACTGTGACGAGTCGAACAGTGACGAGGCAAACTGGGACCGTCCCGAAATTTCATGACCAATCGAAAATCGGCACGCGTCTGCCGAAACTTTTTCAAACTGCCCGATGCAGATTGAATTTTTTTTTTACCGCAACAATGGTGCCCACACTCGTTCACCCTTCGACATCCACCCTTCGCCCCCTTCCCAACGTTGCCCCTCGCGTGTTACGACTTTAACGTTAGTTTGATTTTTGATAAGGATAAAACGACGAGCCAAGCTCGTTCAAACGCGGTCGGCTCGCGTACGCGTTCGGATCTCTCGAGATAAGTAAAAAAAAAGAACGAAAAAAAAAAAAAATGTTTCATCATTACATTAATTAACATTGAATAACGTTCGGTGACGCGAACGATGCCGAATCATCCTACATGTACATATTACCTTTGCATACACTTGCATAATATACCATGAAATTATATATTTAACAGTATGTAGTTATTCGTAGATCGGTATGTAGAATTATTGAAAACAAAAATATTTAGATACGAGATAAAACGCAAAAAAAAAAAAAAAAAAAAAAAAAAATTAAAATAAAAATAAACGAGTGAGGCGCGTTTGCCGTTCATCGGCCACTCGCTTTGAAGAACAAAACGAAGTAAGAGAGAGCATCGGACGTGCCCAAGAATTCTCTATATTTTATATTTTATTGTAAAATGCCCGATGATTAGTTAATAATAAATGCTACATGTTGAGTAATAATTTTTTTCTTTTTTTTTTTTTTTTTTTTTTTTTTGGTATGCGAATCGATCGCGAATCGAACGCTGTTTCGCGTTGCGAAATTCGCGGCAACGAGTACAGAATCGTGCGAGGATACGAAATTGAAAAAAAAAAAAAAAACGGTACGCAAAGTATTCGACAAACTTGGCGATTTCCATTTTTGTACGAATAATTGTGGAGTTCGATCGGTACGGACAATTCTTTTTTCCGTACTCTTGTTCTATTTTTTCGTTTCTCGATATTCAACGTCGCAAATTGACGATACGCGAATTGTTTTTACATAATTTTTACGAATATTCTAAGAAATTCAAAAATAATTTAAAAGAGAAAAAAAAAAAGAAAAAGTTAAACAAAAAAAAAAAAACACGCGGGCAATTTCACGTCCGCTCGTCAACTTCGCTAATCGCGCTGCGACTCGCGTTATTTGCGCAAAATTAATCCGATTCGTTTGATCTGTGTGTAATTTATTTTTTTACGAAAAGTAGATATCGACTTTTCAATTTCCTTTCGTGGAGGAGTTCGTGGTCGATGTAGCGAAAAACTAAATATATATTTCCGTTACTTAGAAGCGCTCGAACGACGAAGAGGGAGAAAGTGGCCAACTTTCGTTATTTCGGACAAAAAGTGAAAAACCAACGAAAAATAAAAAATAAAATAAAACAAGAAAAAAAATAATGAAAACGAAACAAGATGGAAAACAAAAATTAGGGGATTACGTACGCGAAATTAACCATTCGTGCAAGTACAAAAGAATTTGAGAAAACACAGAAAAAAAATCGATTGATCAGCGAAGAAAAAGAAAACGAAAGAAAACGTAAAAAAAAAAAAAGTGAAAACATAAATTAAGAAATCAATAAAAGCGAACTGCGATAATCAGCGTGGCAGGAGAAAATTGTAGGCAAGATTTCGAAGAATGTGCACATCCCCCCCCCCCCCTCTCCCAAACTCGATATCGCGCTCTCTTTTCCGTTCGGTTTCCCCACGACGATGGAACGATTCTATTTAAAACGAAAACGAAACCGAAAAAATGAACGAAAAAATCCATTGAACCATTCGAACAAAAATAATATCAGCCACGCTCCGTCTGGATGGTGAGCGATAACGATCTGAAAATAATCACGCCTCCCACACTCACGCGAATTAAACGATAAGCGTCACAAGATGCTAGACATAAACGCAATGTCCATCCCCAGTGCATAATGGTTGTATTATCTAGATAGTTCATGTTAGAGAACGAAGCTTTCGTAGTTCATAGAGAAAAAGAGAAGAAGAAGAAGAAGAAGAAGAAGAAAAAAAAATATGTAAATGTGTAAATACTTAATTTAGTTACTGTTATTACAATTTGTCGATAAACCCACGAATATTTTATCAATCAACCTTTCGAATCGTGGAAACACTTGCGTCAAACTTCTTCAGAATTCTTTCGTAAAACTTCTGGAATTGATTAGTTTCGACGATTCGAAACCGTCGTTGAATCATCCAAAGCTTCAACGACGTACTAACACTATTCGGTAGCGATAAGAATCGGCTCGCACTGTTTAAACGCCGAAAAATACTAGTAGATTAATTTAAAAAAAATTTATTCGGCTACTTAGATATTAACGTAGAACAATTGACACACTGGTCGAACAATTGCGAGCTGCGTAAAGAATAAGGGTCGATCGTTGATCGAACAACGGCTATAAAGTTGCGCACTGTCGCGGGTACTAAAACGAGGGGAAAAAAAAAAAAAAATAAAAAAAAAATAAAAAATAAACCAACGAACCTCGGCGAATTAAATTCCCACGATTTTGACGAGTGTGATAGACGATTTTAAAAAAACTTCTGAATAACGCTGAACGTTCAATTAGATGTTAAACTCACTGATATACATCGATGCAGGATAACAACGGATTGCATTATAGATTTTTTAGAAAATTATTAACGATGCACATTTTGTCCGTTTATAATCGTTAATAATAAAATCGTATCGAATTTAATCGACACACCAATTACACGATAAAACAGAAAACAAAACAAACGAACACATGGCGTCAATATCAAACGTGAGTAGCGTGTAAGAATCAACGGTACGAATGAAAAAAAAAAAAAGAAATGAAAGGTAAGATTATAAAAAAAAAAAAATAATAATCTTCGAGTGCCTGTTGAGAAATTTCATCGATGTTATACACGCTAAAATTTAATCGTGCTAATTTTTCGCAACGAAGTTTTTCCGTAAACGCACGGACAGTCTCAAATCGTTGTTGAATTATCGACGTTTCGAAAAATATAACTTGTAAATAAATTTACAAGCTCGCAACATCGCGAAGGAATTGTTTTCGATCGAGTTTACGACGACGAGCCGGATCGTAAGACAAATTCGCGACTCGAATCGTCGTCGACGACGCGTTAAAACAATTTCTCCGTACGATTGTTTCCGATTATTTTTTTCTTTTCTCGCTGATTATCATTTTCACGTGCGCAACATTTTTCTTTTATTTTATTTTTTTTTTTTTTTTTCATACCTGCAAAATACTTTTTCACATCTTTCCGATAATTTCGCGTTGGTCCACGGCGAAAATATGAAAAAAAGGAAGGAACGACTTTTTTTTTTTTTTGTTTAGTTTCCGAAAGTGGCGATTGAGAGTCTCGTAAACTCTTGTAAATACGTTTTTCTTTTTTAATATCCGCAAAGTATTTGGCAAAACGAACGATGGTTACGGCATTGCTTTTGTCGCTTGTGTCCACGAGTATGATCTGTTGTACAATTCTCTTGATCGTCGTTGATAGCGCAACTGTGTAACGACGATTGATAATGGAGAATTGAACATAGCTTTTTCTTTGAAGAAAACAAAAAATTTAACAATTTTCGAATCAATGAAACAAGAAATCCCGTACGAATAAACGTTTCGCTGTTGTAAATAAAACAGACCATAGCAAAACCCATTATAAATATATATATAAATAAAATAAAAATTATATATATATATATATATATATACATATATATTATATAAATATTATACATATATCCAAAACTTTTAAGTAGCACCAGATCACATAATTTTTTATTTGCAATTCGCTGTTCTATAAATGTACGTGCCTAGGTATTAGACATCTTACACCACTTACATATGTGTTATATTGTACAATAATATAATTCGTACTACTAATTGATAAATGTAACGAGTTCTTCGATATCAAACGTTATTATGATATGCTATAATACGAACATAACGTGTAAAGAGCTCATATTTAGGCATATATGAAATTTAATAAATCGGAATACATTTTACGAATTAAATACGTCGCAGGTGTTTTCCTTACAATTTATTTTTCCCTCTGATTTTAAATTGTTTACGGGGTCTTCGTTGGCAGGCTGATAAATTATATTGCTCGATTTTCCGTATTGTTACGAGCTCGAAAAAATATTTAGAGAAGGTGAGGCGTTGTTAAATTACGAATTGGTCCAAGCAAACGTCGAAATACAGCAAAATTCGATTCAAAACTGGATCGACGAATTAAATTTTGGACGGTTTTTTCAAAGCCACGTCCGATAAAATCGGCCTGAAGCTCCAGATCTGAATTATTTCTGGAAGAAACGACTATTTACGTTTAATTGTTATTTTATTCATCGACTATGCTATTTATTCGAATTGATACTTATTAGTTGGAAAAGAATTTACCAAATTTAATTTGGTTAAAAATAAAAAATTACGCAGCTTCTACTTCCGCGGATATTTCGTTATCCAGTTATTTCGTCGTCCGGATGTTTTTTTCCTCGGTTATTTGGTCGCGGTTACTTTATCGTCCACTTATTTTGTCATCCGGTTATTTTGTCGTTCGGAGATTCGGTTGTTTCGTCCGCGGTTAAACAATCGTGTCACCCATCTAGCCATCGTTCTTATCGGATTCTATTTTCTCACGAGCAAGTTTTGCATCGTCGGCCCGATAAAAACATGTTATGATTTTGAAGAGATAACGAAATGTGTTTATTATTTCGAAGCCGATTGTAATCGCAAGAACTTTGAGTCCACGGATTTTAATCCTCGATTATGGAAATTCATCATCAACATCGAGCGAAATATTCATATCGAGGTGAGATGCGGCGCGATAGAGGGAATAAAAATTGTCGGGTAATATAAAACCCGAGCCGAGTTTAAAACGACATCGCGTCTTGCACAATATATCTCTCCGTACACGTATGCACGGTACTTGGATGTGTACACCATGTAGCGATGCGTAGAATGTAAGTGGAAAATTCCGGTACAGGACGACCCACGCTCAATCAATAAAACGAACCAGCGTCAACCTCCACCGAACAGAACAAGTGCGCTAAACCGTCTATCAACACGTGCGATTGCAATACACACAAAATTTTACGAACGTCAAATGCGCTTCGAATCTCGCTTATCGCGAAGAATAAAAAAGGAATTGTTAAATCGTTGGGATCTGGGTAAGTGGAGCACAGAATTATTCAATATCGAGATTCAACGATCGAAAGGCATGAAAATTATCCCCGAAACCTCGTCGAGATTCATTCGATGGTCGGAGAATTGGAATTGAGAATCAAACGCGACGTAGTTGGCAGCAGGAAAACTACGAACAATTTTTTTTCAACGTTGCCGAACTTTTTTGGATGAAAAGAATGGTTTTACATCCTGCTAAATAATGAGACGAATTGGGTGAGACTTTTTATTAATCGAAAAACGGTTCGATATTGTTGAGAAAAAAAAATGATTCGCAGTTTTTTGTTGTTGCCAATGAATTTTGTTTCTCGGGTTTATTCTGTGACGAATAAATATTTTTAAAAACCCGGTTAAAAAAACTTCGTCCGTAAAGGAAACGCACAACCGAAAGATTTTAATAAAAAATAATTTCTCGTCAAAACATATTGTCAACATTAAAGTCAACAGCCTGAAAACGACAATTTTGCGCAAAACAACAACAACGCATTCACATTAGATGGGAGAAATTTAACTAAACCGCAGTTGCATTGCAAAAGCAAAAACCTAATCCCCAATAATCCCAAATAACCCAAACCCAGACACCCAAATGTTCACGCAAAAACCTTAACGTCAATACCTAAACAGCCCAAACCCAAACTTCAAACCTCAATCCGATCAATCCAAACCCAAACCCGAGAAGCCGAAACTTCATCAACCTAAACCTTAAAATCCAAAACTCAAACCCGACGTCGTTTCATCACGATCTCGAGTCTCAACCTCAAACCCTTTCGACCAAAATAATTTCCTCCCAGATTTAATTTTCCCACGCGACATCTTCGAACTTGGTTAACCGAACGTCGTTAATCAACCATCGTTCTTCGAATCTCAGCTATCGCTTGGCGGTGTTGAGAATCCGATCGTTGATTGGCCAACGGTCGAAGGGTGGAGGAAAGATAAGCGACGACAATTGGATAAAGAGAACGGTTCGGGCGTCTGCTGGGTTAGTTCGAGGAAATCCACGTCGAGCGCGCAACCATCACAGCGTTTTACACGCCGTTGACAATCTCACACGGAACCATCGCCACCAACCATCGTCACGACCACCACCACCACCATCACCATCGCCACCACCACCACCACGAACTTCGCGCAATGTCCTCGCCGTCTCAGACCCAGCTGGACGAAACAGCTGTGGAGAATTTCCGCGAGTATCTCCGCATCCCTTCGGTCCAGCCGGACGTGAATTACGGTAAGTCTCTTCTCAAATTAATTCCTTATTTCTCTTCTCCTCACATTCCCTTGTTTTCTTTATTTCTATTATCTTCAATATTTATTCCCCAATTTCGTGGTCACGTCAACGACGCCAATCTCGTTCAGGCCGGTCTTCGTCGCGAAATAAAGCGCGTTTGAAATCTCGGTGTTGTGCACGTAAAACGTTGTGGAAGGTAATCGCGGATTTCGATAATGTCGTTTGTAACGACGCTATACGCGAAAGGGGGCCATCCGACGCTCGGTTCAATCACGCGTTTCCTCTTTAACCATGATTGACCTGTCCTCGCGACTCCCAACGTCACGAACGACAACGGAACGTGAAAAAAAAAAAAGAGAGCGAAAAAGATTCGCGTCGCGTTCGAGTCCGAACGATCTCCATTTTGCTGCGTGTCGGGAGGATTGCGGAGAATCGAGGATAGTTGAATCGCGAGGAGATATAAAACGGAAGAAAGACGCGAAGACGCCATACGGGGACGCCTATTGTGTGTGTCTTCAGCCATTGTCAGCCCCGCCCCGGCATCGTTTACGAATCTTCGTGAGATTATTCCCATATCTTTGTTCTCTTTTTTTTCTTCTTCAAATTACGAACTCGGGTTTAAACGTTATCGTTTACGAATGGTAAAATATATTTTTTTTAATCCTTTCTTTTTATTCTTTGGGTCGGGGTTAACGGATACGCCCACGCGTCACTCCCCCGCTGAGAAGATGGTAGTCGACCATCTGCAATCGGAAAACCCACGCGTTTTGTCTTTATTTCGTGGGCTTGGATTTTTTATCGTAAGTCGGGGAATGTTTTATTCGGAAAGAGCGATCGTTCGAATGTGTTTGATTCGTTGCTGAGTGAAAATTACGTGGGTTACTCGCGGACTAGCCGGTACGATGGGAGAAAGTCGATGGTTCTTGGTGCAACGAACGACGCTCTTTTTTATACGCAACCTTTGCTCGAGTTTTTGAGCGTTGACGGAGTTTTTATGTTTTTAAATCGCGTCGTTGTGGGAAATTTCGATGAATCGACGTTTTTTGGGACAGTGACGTTTGCGAGAAAGGTCTGTTTTTTTATTTTATTTTATTTGGGTTCGATTTGGGGAAAGACGATTGGTCGGAGATGGCATTTGGATGGAAACGTCGGAGTGAGGAAATTGGGTCATGGCATTTTCCTGGGGATTTTACATCGAGTTCCGGCGGCTTTTTTGTTCTTTGCCGAGGACTCGTGATCTTTGAATCTACGAGCTTCTTCTCGTTGTCTGTGGTTTTCTTTTTGTTTTCCTTCGTTCATGATTTCTTTGCTTGCAGATGCGTGCGTCGCGTTTCTTCAGAAGCAAGCGAAATCGCTGGACCTGCCGATCAGGGTGTACGAGCCCTACAAAGGCAAACCCATTGTTATTATCACCTGGTTAGGAACGGAGACGGCGAGCACCAGCATCTTGCTCAACAGCCACATGGACGTGGTGCCTGTTTTTGCGGTGAGTGTTTTCATTGTTTCAACTTTGATTATTCAAGGATAATATATATAGATGGTTCTTCGAGATAAATCGTTGAGATAAAATATTTCTCCGGAAATCACAGAAATAACCTCAAGAACCTAAATAATCAATTTATTATTTTTATCATTATGATATTATTTATTATAATTATTATAATCATTCATTTTGGTTAACTAATCGTTCTTCTTCTGGTTATTTGTTTAATTCAATCATATATAATAATTGAACGATTACATATTGTTATCATATTACATCATTAATTATACTTCATTTCGGTTGATAATTTTGTCCACGTCATCAGAAATTTCATCATAAAATAGCCGACACAATCTATCTAATTTATGAAAACCTGAAAATTAAATAGCACCTGCAATATTTCTCCGCAAATCAAGAACCAAAATTCTCATGTTTCTCGTAAAATTTTGCAGGACAAATGGACGTATCCTCCTTTCGACGCGCACATGGACGATGCTGGAAACATCTACGCTCGTGGCAGTCAGGACATGAAATGCGTGGGTATTCAGTATCTCGAAACGATTCGTCGTTTGAAGCTGCGCAACGTTAAGTTGCGTAGAACCGTTCACATATCTTTCGTGCCGGACGAAGAGATCGGTGGGGTTCTCGGTATGCGAGAATTCGTCCATACCGATGATTTTAAAAATCTCCGAGTGGGTTTTGCCCTCGACGAAGGAGTCGCCTCGCCGACGAGTGTGTTTTATCTCTTCAACGGCGAACGATCGATCTGGCACGCTTGGGTCCATTGTCCGGGTAATCCTGGCCACGGTTCTCTCATGCAAAAGGACAACGCGGGCGTGAAAATACGCTCGATGATCGATCGATTCATGGATTTGCGAGCGAAGGAGATGGCCAAGCTCGATACGGGAAAATTTAAAATGGGGGATGTGCTTTCTGTCAATCTCACGCAGCTTCAGGTAAGCCGAACGTTTTATCAAAAGCCTTGCTGGATGGATGGTGGGGTAGAAAAGTTAATCCAAAATGGGTAAATCGTGGATTTACGAGTCTGGATCGTTTCGAACAAGTTTGAGCCTTACGAATAGCTGAATTAATGATAAATCAACAGTTCGAAATGTTGAGCACTTTTAATAATAATTTGAGTCAACTTTTTCAACTGTTTGAAGCAATACTCCTCATTACTTTCATTAATTTCTCGACAATTACTCAGTAGATTCATTTTAAACTAAGCATAATCGTTTCGTCGATTCTAAATCTTAATGATATAATTTTTTCAGAATTTGCAGAGATTCAGTTCCATTCGTTTTGCAACTATTAACGTCTACAGAAACTGTTTTACCATAAGTGACCGTATTAAATTCATAAATGATATATTTTTTTCTTTTATATCCATCCAGCAAGATATTAAAATAATCAATTGCCAGACTCACGAAATTCGTCCGATTCTATCTTTGAAACATGTCTGAACCATCAGGATAATGGATGGTGAGTATTCAAAATTTCTCGATAATTTTAACGATATTATTCGAGAATAACGATTTTATCTACGTCGATTTGATAATTCGGATTCGTATACAAATTGAACTGCTATTTCCCAAATCCTTTTATTCGCACTGCGACGCATCCGAAATCCCGAGCGGTACAATCGTGTGTCTTATCACAGTCGTTGAAACGTTCGTGACGATTAAAAAATTTAAAAAAAATTTTTTTAAATTATAAAAATTATAAAAATTAAAAAAATTATAAAAAATTTTTAAAATAATAATACATTGTTCGAATATATAATTTCAGGGTGGCGTGCAGACGAACGTCGTACCGGAAAAATTGATTGCCGTTTTCGATCTGAGACTACCGCCTACCCTCGATCACGTGGAATTCGAAAAAATGATCAACGGTTGGTGCGAGGAAGCCGGCGAAGGCGTTCACATAACGTACGAACAGAAAAATCCAAAGATCGAATCCACCAAACTCGACGAGACAAATCCATTTTGGATGGTTTTCAAATCTACGTGCGACAAGATTGGGGTTAATTTGGAAACTGGAATATTTCCGGGTGGAACCGACAGTCGCTACGTGCGCTCGGTAAGACCGAAAATGATGAATAATCTTCATCGATGAGATTTCGTAGCGAGACGAATTTTTTATTTTATTTTTGAAATTTTTTAATCAGTCAAATCTTTTACAATTTTTTTAATAAATCGAATATTCCACGTTATATGAATACAAGGTTATTCAAGTGACCTATAAAATCGAGAACAATGCTTTGCCATTTTACAAACTCTCATTTGAAATTTATGCAGCGCGGAAATCGCTGAAACCGCTTTCTTATATGAAGAGAAAGGCTTGAATTGATTCTATAAATTACAATTTTGTTTTATATCCTACATCGAGCTTTTAATCGGCGAGATTCTTTAAATTTGCTCAATCGTTTATCTCTGAAAGACGAATCGTTAAAGTTTCTCGGTAAAAAAAAAAAAAATTGCCCAAGTTTCGATTAGAAATATTTGACTCGTTGCATAAGCGATAATTTATTCGCAAGCGAATTACGACTATATTTGAATAATTCAAAAGAGCGCGAGACCGACGAAAATATTCTCAAATATCGCTGCTTATAGAAAAACCGTAAACATTTACCAAATTCGAATAATCTTTCTAAAAGTGGAAACAGAAAAATGAATATTTTTTCGATAAAAATATAAAATATAAAATAATATAAAATGATATAAGATAATATTAAATATAGAATAATATAAAATAATATAAGATAATATAAAATATAAAATATAAAATAATATAAAATATGAAATATATTTTCGATCAAATATAATAAAAATATTTCTCGTTTTTTTTCGTATTACAGGTTGGCATTCCAGCTATTTGTTTCTCGCCCATGAACAACACGAAGATTCTTCTCCACGATCACGACGAGTATCTGAACAAGGACGTTTTTCTGCGAGGCATCGGAATCTACATGGATCTCATACCGGCAGTTGCGAATACAATCGATTAATCGATTGATCGATTAATCGATTAATCGAGCTCGAGGGAGAATAAATAAACAATAACCAAGTGCCATATCGAAAAATCGTCGGAGCTCTACAAAGACGAAGAAAAAAAAAAAAAAAAAAAAGAAAAAACGATCCAGAATACGGAAGATAAACAAAGCCGGGAGTCGATATTCGATCGAGCAATCAAAACACTCATCCAGAGCTCGAAACTCTCAGCGGCAATATTGTGGCAATATTAGCGAGTATAAAAAGATTAAAAATCGCAAAACTCGCTTCAAATACCTGCAATATTCACGCGGAGAAATATTCCAATACTCCATAGATAAAAAAAAATTTATCACGTGCAATATAACGACGCGAATTGATGTTGATACCAGTGTCGACGAAATCACCAAAAAGTGAGTCGCAAAAAGTATCGAAAAAAAAAAAAAGAAAAAAGAAATCAAATCAATGCTCAAAGGTGTGAAAGCAGTGGAAATAATTCGAAAAAAAAAAAAATCACCCCATACAAAAGTGAAATCCAGATTCGACCGAGATTCGAATCGAGCGACACGACCGAAGAAATTCAACCGCCGAATCGTTCACGAAGCTAAAATCCTACCCACACAACCCAAAAAAAAAAAAAAAGAAGAAGAAGAAGAAAATGTTTCTACGAGTATCTATAAATTCCATATTTTACGATTGTTACGCGA
The DNA here is from genome assembly GCA_963971145.1 of Sussaba pulchella. NCBI lineage: Eukaryota > Metazoa > Arthropoda > Insecta > Hymenoptera > Ichneumonidae > Sussaba > Sussaba pulchella. The sequence continues at coordinate 17,266,193 of OZ020166.1, forward strand.
AATGCATATACATATCTATATACACATATTTACAGTGATTAAACGAAAAATGTTACGCAAACAAAAGATTCCAAGGCGAATGAAAGTTCCATCCGAAAAAAAAACGAAGATAAAAAAAAAAAAAAAAAAAAGAAATCCACGAGAGAGAGAAAAAAGAAAGAAAAATCGGTAGAACTTGGCGTGGTTCTATTGACCTTCGAGAAGGTGAATTCGGGTGGATTGGCGGGAAGGAGGTGAGGTTGATGGTGGAATCCTGGCGGACTTTCCCGCAAAATAACCGGGCGTGGGTGGGTGTGTTTGAGAGTGAGTGCGCGCGCCGCCAAAAATTTTATTCGCCCAGGATTCGTCGTCGCGGCGCCACGTTTTCCGTCACCAGTGTCCGCGTGTTATTTTTTTTTTTTTTTTTCATACACATCATCCGTCGTCATCGACGATCGAAAACCCCCGAAGGATATCACGAGGATAAAAGCCGGTCGTGCACACGTGCGATATTGCAAAAGTTGTGTATACGTAAGTTGTCCATTCTCCCGCCATTATAAAATTGCATCGTTTCGCCCGGCCATTCGGCCATTCGACGAGCCCATTTCCTCCCCTCTCCGCCCCGTTCCTCTTCCCCCATCGTTCCCCACTCCTTCGACGTTGCGCGCGCGCGCGCGCTATTCGCCCGTCCTCCCCTCTCCCGTCGAATAATGGACTCCGTCGTCTTTCACCCCCTCCCCGTCGCCCCGACATCCGTCGATCCAACGAATATCCTCGAAAAAATTGGCACATTTGTGAAAATAAACAATCCCCGAATAATCTAAAATCCCGAAATAACGGAAAAACGGTGATGTTACGACAAAACATAACGCGATGTTTCGCCAATGATCGTTGAAAAGTCGGGTGCGCAGAATTCGGCCATTTTGCGAGTGCGGCGGGGTGGGAGGGGGGAGATAGGTCGTGAAGTAGGAGGGGGTGGATTATTGCCGCGCAGACACAACGGTTTTACATCGGTTTATTTACAGTCGCAATCGTCAACGTCCCGGTTTCGGTCGTAATTTCTCATTTTTCCCCGAGATTTCGCGCCAAAAAAAAAAATAACAAACAACCGCCGCCGATCGATTGATTGGTAACAATTCGCGTCGAAGGAGTCAAAGACGGATATAATTGTCTTTGTCACACGGCGCTTGTGCGGCCAACGTTGTTCGAAACATCGGGGAAAGGTGGAGTGGGGGAAACGGTGATCGCGGACGTTGTTAGAACCAATGGCCGATGGGCGGGAAAGTCACGTGACCCGGGTTTAACCAATAGACCAATTGGGATTTGAAATCGTGCGTGGGTCTTTGTTCACCGAGACTGCCCGTCAACGTTGCCCTCAGTTCCGCGAACGGGGATCCTGTGTCGGTGTTCCGTTTCTCTCATACACGGTCGTTGCGCGCTCACCAGCCCCGACATTTATACATCCCCCACAAAAAAAACCTATCGGCTTCTTTTGTTTTCGTTTTTCTTCTTTTTTTTCCCTCCTTTTTCATTTTTTTTTTTTTTAAACATACCGATTCAAACAATTTCTTCAAACAATTATACGTACGGTTGTTCATTTTTTTTATTTAAACAAAATTCGTGTGAACATATATGTGTGAAAGTGGTGTTTCGTCGATTGGACGACGTACTGCGAGACTCGTCAAACTTACGGTAGGTACGAATTTTTCTTGTCTGTTTTTTTTTTTTTGTTTGTCATTATTCGCGGAATATTCGAGTAATCAGTGTGTTTACCGGACGATGGTGATTTTTGTTCGTTCGGAGTTGCGGCGAGAGACGTTGGAAAACGGATTTCGGAGGGAGCGCGATTTTATCGCCGGGATCTGGCGGTCTCGTCGTTGCCGCGACGGTGCGGAGTAATTTTTCACACAGCTTCGGGAATATAGCGAAAAATCGGGGAATTTTAACGGCGATTGTTGACCCGGTGAATACTGTCGAGATGGGGAATTTCCGGGGGTTTTTTCGGGTTTTTTTTTGGGCCGGCAACGTGCAAAGTGACAGATTAAGGCGGGAACGAGTTTTCTCCGATAATTCGTCGATCCAAATTCATTTTTTTTTGTTTTTTCGGGCCGATAAATCGTCAAGGACTGATGAATTGTTGCTCGGGTTTGTTTATTTTGTTTTTGATGACATGTAGATTTAGATGTATGCTAGTGGTATATTTGTCGAATCGCGATAAGCCGGGGTAGATACGTGCGATTTTGATGGCTGAACTCGCGGGCTATTTCGTAATTATATCGTCGATTGTTGCAAACGATTTTTGCGCTCGTCGATGATAGAATAATCGTAGATTGTCGTCTGACTAGCTGCCATGACAACGGTTAGTCAACGAGATCACGAAAGAGAGAGAGAGAAAGAGAAAGAGAAATAGCGAGCGAAAGAAAGATTGAGATTCAGACCGGACGCACAAGGCGGCAACCGTCTCGCCGGACTCGCCCGCTCGCCGTTTTTTTTTCTTTCGTCGTCTTTCCCTTCTTTTTTTCTCTCCGTTTCTTTCCTTCGTCTTCGCGCCGGCGAGCGTAGCCGACAACGGCGGAAAGAATCCGGACGGAGAGAATTTTAGGCGGGAAAACGACCTCCAGCGAGTCGATTTATCGTCGATTCTTTCGCGTTTTCTTCATCGTCGATCATCGAAACTTCGAAATTAACGATTGGATGCTCTTCTGTTAATTTTTTTGGAAATAGAAAAAATGTATTTTCGGGGTTGAAGCTAAGACGTCTCATTTTTTTTTAATTTCTATTAGTTCATTTATTTTTTTAAAATCTTTTTGAATTATATTTTGCCAAATTGTTTTTTGTTTTTTATTGCGTAGCTCGCAACTGGTCGGCACGAGTTTAAAAATGATCGACGTAAATTCGTTGCAACGAATTGTCAGTAATCGGATAATATTTATACAAAAGTAGAATAATAATAATAATAACAATGGCAACGGTGATAAAACAATAAATAAATGAGGGTGAGGAATCTCGGGTTTTAACGCAAAGCTTTAACGACGGCGGGGACGAAGGTTTCGGAGCGTAGGAGCAGACCTAACAGACGGGAAAACTGTTGACCGTGGGAACATTCTGGGAACCAAAGAGCCTCTCCTCCCCCTCGGGGCCCTACGGCCACCAGGCCCCCGCCATATGCACACCGCTCAGGAAATATCCTTCGGTTTCCGTCGTAACTGCGGATCCCCCTAACGCCCAAAATAAACTCAAAAACGCTCGTCTTATTTACTCAAATATTATTTTACCAACAATTCGACGAAACGAAGAAAAAAATATCTAAACTCGCAACGATTTTTTCGTACAACAAAAAATGTAGCTAATCGAGTAATTTTCATTCTATTTCAATCGAAATAATTTTAATGATTGAATAAGCGGAAATTTTACGATTTTAAACGTAATCATTTTTTCGTACAACGAAAAATGTAGCTAATCGAATAATTTTCATTCTATTTCAATAGAAATATTTCAATGAGTGAAGATTTTACGATTTTAAACGTAATAATTTTTTCGTACAACGAAAAATGAAGCTAATCGAATAATTTTCATTCTATTTCAATGGAGATATCTCGAATCACCTAACAAGCGTAAATTCTACGATTTTTAACGTAATAATTCGGTCAAATTAATTAATTCATCGATCGATCAATCAAATGCATTTATATTTCCTTCGACAAATTATTTATTTTCATTCTTCTTCGAACTTTTATCGGCCCAATGATATTTCGTTCTTTATGTTGTTAATTTATTGTTTAAAAAATCCCCGATGTGGGCTCACTTTCACCCGACAGTGCGAAATGCAGAGCTGGCGTGGATTATCCGCTCACCCACGCCACGGCCGCGATCACCCTCGATTTTCTAACGTTTCACGCTCATCGTGGACGAGGTCGGGGATCTCTCGCGCGAATTGCGTTAGCTCCGGGGAACCGACCGGGCTGTGCAAGACACGGATGGTTTATTCACTTCGACTTTCGACGAACGCCCGAGAGTCTCGCACACACATAAATTTTCATCGTTCGCTCATTCTCCCAGCATCTAATCGCGCATGCGACTCTCGAGCTCGGTCTCGTCTCGCACTTTCGCAAGACTTTGACAATGTTATTCAAGGACAAAGTCTTGGGCAAAGTTTAACACACGAGCCCGTTGACCGAGAACGAGTCGTTAAAATTTCGCGGTTATATAAATCGTTTTTTTTTTTTCTTCCTTATATTTCTCTTATTTTTTATGTACTAATTTTGGATTCTTTCTTCTTTTTTCGCGGCATTGAGATTTTTTTTTTTTTTTTGGAAATTATTAGAGGTACGTAAGATTGTGGAGAGTCGTGAATTACTGATGATTAAATGTTTCTTATGGGGAAAAAGTAAAGAAAATCCTTACTTTTTTCTATTTCTCTTATTTTTTATATACTAATTTTGGGTTCTTCTTTTCTCTCTCTCTTTTTTTTTTTTTTTTTTTGTGGCATTGGGATTTTTTTTAGACAATTTTCGGGGTTACGTAACACAAAATAGTCTCGAATTACTGATGATTAAACGTTTTTGAGGGGGAAGAAGTGGAGGAAATATTTTTTTTTGTCTAATATCGACTAGCGCGGAAAACTCGTCGTCGAGTCTCGGAATATAAGCGCTGTTGGAGTCTGGTCGTGGATTCGCGTCGCTCTTGGTTCGCCGATAAAATAAATCGATAGTCGAGAGTGGCTGAAGGGCAGAGGGGGGGGGGACGATCCTCGTTCACAGAAGTATCAAGAATAATAAGCCTGTAGAGTCACGGAGCTTTTTTTTTTCTTCTTTCCTTCTCTCGGAAAAATCAATTTTCTCTTCATCTTTCGCGCAATAAACCCGTCATTGACGTATTTCTATGTTTTTTAACGTTTTTAAAAAATATTTATCCGCGTCTCCGATCACTCCGAGATACGAATTTCAAACGCTAAATGTTCGATGAACGCTCCGAAATAGATCTTTCGCTCCGGCCAGGGACGGATCGTTGAAATTACGATTCGTCCTGTCGTGGAGATGAAGAAAATTAATTATCAAATAACTTTAAAATATTAATACGTCCGATCTTTCGAATCTTAAACAAAAATAATTGAATAATTAATAATTAATTAAGCGAGTTTAATAATTTCAATGACCTCAAAAGGTTAAAAAAAAAAAAAAAAATCTTGCTACCGATTTCGATAAAAGCCGATTTTTTCCCCGTCGTATTTTTATTCTATTTTTTTCCTCCAATATCTGAGAGTCCTGAATAATTATTTTTCTCAAACTCCATGGTCAGATAATTTTTCCAATATCGGAATTATTGGACGAACCGAAAGTCTCACGGTTGAAACGCCAATGCGGAATGAAGAAAAATAATAATAATAATGATAATATTAATAGCATAATTTATTTCTCATTAATCCACAAGTTTGGCGCCGCATTCGAGCTCCACGAGTGTCGCTCGATGTAGCGAGTATGGCGTACGAGCTGGCGACAATTACGAGCGTCGATTACGTTGGAAACCGTACATCAAAACGCAAACCCCGCCAAGTTTTTCGAGCGCAATGCTCTGTCGCGCGCGCGCGCGCGCTCGTACACGCATTTGCACACTCTTACACACACGCACGCACACAGCTTTCGTCTTTTCCCCTATCGCCAGGGATGTATTCGAGCGCGGGCATTCAAACCCCAATCGCCATGAATTTTTATCCATAAACTTCGCATTTATCCATTTTTCCTCAACGATTCAATTTTAATTTCTCCGTTTCTTTTTTTTTTTTTAAAGCTAACTCCGAATTCTTGTTATTTTTTTAATTATAAATTTTTCGAAATATCTGCGATGCTGTAGACGTGTTCTCGTGCGATTGCGTCGTCGAAACACATTTTTTTCCTTCTCTTCCTGGTTTTATGAGTACCGGGTTTCCCCGATAAGACGCCCATCCGGACCTACATTTGGATTTCGTTTTCCAAATGGAAGCTCATCGGTCGGCCCTCAAGGGCGGATAATCCTGCCACCGTAAACTCGCATTGCTCCCCTATAAAAGGTTCAAAACAAAAATTACCTATACACAAACAATTCTCGTCACGCAATCATCATTAATCCTCCATATTTTTCATCTCATCAAAATAATAAGAACAATTCTCGCAACATTTTAAATAAAAATAACCTTTCATCAATAAAAAAAAAAAAAAACCTCCCCCGGTAGCCGTATCGAAGTCATGGGAGTGAGGATGAAAATTTTTTTGATGAGAATGTAGTCAGTAAACGGGCGCGAAATTCGATCGGCCCGGGGCGTCCTCGCGCGTGGATACGTCGTTGCTTATCGCCCCGGCTTTAGGGGTTGCGACTCTCCCTTTTTCATCACTGTTGCACGTGAGAGAATGTGAGTGCGAACGCGTGTGTGTGTGTGCACGTGATAAAGGGGGGTGCGCCGAAGCACGAGTAACAGACTGTCTCGCGCGAACGAACGCTCGAACACCGGGAAGGGTCTGAAGGGGGTGAAACACGGTGCTGGGGTTGGCCAATGGTGGGGGATGCGAGATCGATACTTGCGAAACGAGACGACGAGGGGGATGACGGCAACGCCGGCAGCACCGAGAGCACAGAAGCGTTATGTAGCTCGCCCGGCGAAGATGGAAAGAGAAACGTTTGCATACGCGATGTCGAGAAACCGAGAGAGAAAGAGAGAGAGAGAGAGAGAGAGAGAGAGGATGAGAGATGGAAACGTGGACGATAGGTCCATCGTGGGATCTAGCCGGCAGCCCAACCAGAGCGGAGAGACAGAACCAGACTGCATAACGTGCAGTTCATAAAGCTGACGTCGTCGAATGCTGAATCTCCGATTATTTACATTTGCAGCAATTTTTTTTAGCTAGAAAATTCATTTTTTTCCTCACGTTTTTCCTGGGGGGGGGTTTGAATGACTGATTTTGAGGGATATGATGGAAAAATTATATTTTGGGAGGATCGTGATTATTAATTCAATAATTAGGATTGAGTGGAATTGCAGTTTTGTTGAATTATGATTGTTTTTTCGAAGAGATATTTTTGATTGTTTTGATGAATATTATTTGTCATTGTTTCATCGGCATTTAGGATGATTTATTATTATTATTATTATTATTATCATCATAATTATTATTATTATTATCATCATCATAATAATAATAATTATTATTTTTATTATTATTATTATTATTATTATTATTATTATTATTATTATTATTATTATTATTATTATTATTATTATTATTATTATTATTATTATTATTATTATTATTATTATTATTATTATTATTATTATTATTATTATTATTATTATTATTATTATTATTATTATCATAATTATTATTATTATCGTAATTATTATTAGTATCATAATTATTATTATTATTTTCCGCATTTTTCACGTTCACGTCTGCCTGCTGCCTCCTGCATTAAAGTAGAGACGAAAATCCATATTCCGATAAATGGAATGCCGCGAGACAATTTATGCACACCGAGGAGTCTAGTACTTTCCGATAATCTCGATACGAATTGTGTATTAAATAAAGATTCTAATCACTCGAGCACGGCGTACAATTTTCGACGATGCTGAAGCATAATCGAACGCTCTGACCTCCACAGTTCACACGAAAATGGCATTTTCATAAATGCGATTCACGCACGCCGTCGAGTCGTAACTTTTCAATATTTATTCATTGACTCTGAATTGTGGCCTAATTTGACTGAACAAATGATACAAAGAATTATATCGCTAACCATCGATTTCATTCGTCGCCCCAAGTCCATTCGTAAAATGTGACAATAAATTTGACAACCTGCTCGGGCAGTCCATATTGGAGTCATGAAAAATATCCGAGATTGAGAATATCGTGTTCGTGACAAATGAAAGCACGGACGAGGATGAATAGAATTGTTGAAGTAACAATTTCCTGGGTTTGTACAACTCTCGGGTCGTTGGGTGCGTTGCATTCCCGTGTCCGCGCCCTAGGACGAAGTTCTTAGGGGCGTCCTAGGGTCGGTTTAGCCAGGACCGTTTCGAACGGACCATGGTCATCTCCGTGCCTCTCTCTCTCTCTCTCTCTCTCCTTCTCTTTCTCTCTCTTTTTCTCGCTCTACCTTTCTCCACGGACCTTCAAACGTGAAGGAATTTCGAGTATCCTACCTGAGCCTTCGTTCGAACCTGGGTTCAACCGGTGGGAAGAGTTTATCACTTTTCTAGCAACCTCACTGCGCCACGGTCAAGCAGGAGGCACCATGCTCACGAGCTAATCCCATGGAAGATGAAAAAAAAAAAGCTTAGTTTTGAAAATTTCGACCCACGGTGTCTTGGAAACGATTTGCGAGAGAGCGTATTAATCCTTGGTACATCCTAATGGATCATCTACCTGCCTCCTTGAACCCTCGATTATCCTTCCTTACCCTCTTTTTCTTTCCTCTTTGTTTTTTTTTTTCTATGGAAAATCTCTGCTGCCCTTACGATCGTAAAATTCACACCTAGGCCATGGTTTTTCCCGCTGGAATTTTATTCACCATAGGGTGGTCTTCCGGTACGATTCTCATTTGACCGTCCACCCGCAAGTAATACAATTTTGGTTATCGTTCTTCCTACGTTCGTTCTATTTTATTTTATATCGATTGAATTGGGGAAAAAAATTCGGAAAGGTTTTTTTTTTTTACACTTTTTTACCGGATAATACAGAACCAACGGAGCATAAGGGCGAACAAGTGGACCCGTGATGAATATTAAAGAAGCGGAACGATGAGTCCTCGCGTGCCGACTCGTAAAGTCTCTTTTTTCTCTCTCTCTCTTTCGACGACCGGCAGAGAGTTTGTTACGTGAATACTATAGCAATATTCACTATCGTCCCCTCTTTCCCTGCTTTCTTTCCGTTTTTTCTCCGTCTTTCTTCTTTCTCTTCATTTCTTTCTCATGCCCGCAACCGCCGTTTCCGGTTCTTTATATTTCGTCACGATTCCGAAAGTCCACGAGAAACTGTGGCCAAAAGTCCGAAGCACCTGCGGATGCCGAATGACCATCCTCGCGCAAAGTCCTGCACTTGACTCTTTCAATTCTCACCAAACGTCGGAGCTATGGAAATTTGCGAAGATCGCGAAAATTTTTGAAGGAAATTTTTTCCCCAACGTAGAAAGACAAAAATATTTCGGTCTGTAGAAGAATTATTTCGATTGACAAATTTAAAATTATTGAAAAATAATAATAAATAGTTACTTAATTTTTCTGAATAAAATAAAAATTGAAAAGTTAGAGAAATACAATAAATAGTTTATATATTTGCGTTTATATATACATATATTATTATTATTATTATTATTATTATTATTATTATTATTATTATTATTATTATTATTATTATTATTATTATTATTATTATTATTATTATCATTATTATCATTATTATAATTATCATTATTTTTAATCAAACTAATTAATATTATTATATTATTAATTTTTTATTAATATTAATATATAATATCTATATTATTTCCGTGTATATAATAATAATATCAACTAGTTTGATGAATAATTATCATTAAATTTGATGAGAGAAAAATAAATATTTAGCAAAAATATCGATTTTTAAAGCGAATGACAATCGAATTCGCCAAGTCGTCTGTTAGACAGAAAAATTCACAACGGTGGCGGGAAGGTGAGTGGAAAATTTTTCGGTTTGGTCGTTGAAGCGAAGCTCCTCGCACCTGTCGTGAATGAAGGTACAGGGAGAGGAGGCCGGCTGATACACGAGGACGGACGATACGAGCCGAAAAAGTGGCCGTCGAAGAGAGCGAGGAAGAAAGACCGCGGGGCCCCCGTCGGCCCCCGGGTTCTCGTCTTTCATTCGTTCCTTCTCGCTCTTCGAGCTCCAGTGCTCGGACCGACGTCGACACCGCCCGCCACCGCCGCTAATGGTTATCGCGAACAAAGGAAGGCCCGATTTCGTACACCTTTTGCTTCTCTCGCTCTGGCCCGCATTCTATATCATATCCTTCGGGTTCTCCACCAGACGTGCCCGGTTCCCCTTCGGTGAGTACTCCGTTCTTGCCGAGCTCTTCGGGTCCTCGCACAAATTCGCGTTACTCGCTCCGAATCTCTTTCTCTTCGACGTTTTTTTTTCCTTTCAACCGCGCGAATTACAGAAAGACGGTTTTATTCAAAATACCGGGAAAGATCCGTGCTCGCGGGCGGACATTGCGTTAGGATTCTCGTTGGAGCACGTGGGAGGAAACACTTGGCGTTATTTAACTTCGGTAGGTTGGTCGAGTCGAGTTTTTTTTTTCATTCTACGTACATTTTATTTTTATTTTTTTTAACTGGTGACATTTTTTTTTCATTGGAACCTCGCGGTTTGATTGTCGAGATTGTACGAAATTTAAATGTTTTTCCGTGGATATAAGACCGACGGTATTGTAAAAAATATATATATCTCTCGTGAAATCTATTGGTAGCGCTTATTTTCGCGGATAAGAATTTCCGTTCTCATTTTTCACACGCTCGTACAGAAATCGATTGAAAATACAATATTTTTTCCACATTTTAAATAAATATTTGATCGATTTTCCACGCAGTTATTAACTTCGGAGAAATTAATCACGTCTTTCGTGAAATCCCAACGATTTTGTTAACGATAATAAACAATAACCTAAATAATTCGAATTATCGTTTATTTGAAAAAAAATCAATCAAACATCGTTTCAACGGCAATCCGATTGAATTCGTTGCTAAACAAACGACTTCATTTCGTACAAAAATTCGTGTATTCGATTGTCGAGTACGCGTAGAAATCTCACCCAACCTCACGTGGTTAGGTTGATGGAATTTCGCCGGTTGATTTATCGAATCTACCAGTCGTAAGAGATAATACAAAAATACATTCTCGGGAGCCCGGGGGACCCACATAGCGGCCGCCGATTTACCTTCCGAGCACGACGTTGTCTGTACCCCGAATGAAAACCGGTTCTCTTCTCGGCGGGCGCCCGCGAGTCCGATCACAAAGAACGATCCCGCGCCTTGCGGAGTAAGAGAGAGAGAGAGAGAGAGAGAAAAGGAAGAGCGAGAGAGTGAGAGAGAGATAACGAAAAACCGCACTTCTCGAGCGAATGTACGAACCTCCTCTTGTAATACCGTGTACGCCACGCTCCGGGTCGTCGTTCCAACTACCACAACCCATACTGCAAAGTCTCATCCGAGAATATACTACGTATACCACTATCCGCGGTATTTAGAAGAGAAATAAAAAATTAAAGGGAAAAAAAAAGAGACGAGTAAAGATCCATCAATGGCCTCTCGCTGGCTTTCTTTCGCACGTCTTTTATCCTCCTGACGTCGATTTCGTTGACTCTTTGTCTCAATCTTCATCATTGGAGAAATCTATCGACGTTTTGTTTTTGTTGTAAAGTACTTGTTGAGAAAAATTGCGAGGGCGGCAATGTTTTTGGTATCGCGAATTTTTCGAGGACATTTTGGAATCCATGGCACATTTTTCGCGCGAATGGGACATGCGATAGTTTTTGAATATTATTTTTCTTATATTGACGTGAGAAAATTACAACTTATTATTTCAACGGAAAATCCCCGGAAAATTATTATTATTTTTTACCTTCGACAAATTTTAGTTATTGATAAAATGATAAAAGCGAGATAAAAATTTCTACGAGATGTGGAATTCTTTGGCGTGGTATTAAAAATTATTCTTTCGATTTCGTATAATATTATTTCAATGTCCCATACATTTATTCTAACGTCAAATTAATTAATTTCAATGTAAAACGAAATTCCCCGACCCTGGCCTGGTTCGAACGAATTTCTGCTTGCCGCCATTTCGAGAGTACGGGGAGAAACCATAATTCATCGGTAAAATCGCGAATCCATGACCTCCGACCTTTCTCGTGCAACAAAATTGTTGCAAAATCGAAGCCGCCGTGACCGAGAATTATTTCTCGAACGAGATATCCGAGACTATTCACCGACGATTTTTCGAACGTTCCGGGGCACACCCCGAGGTCCCTTTTTTTTTTCAACCGTTGGGATCTTCGAGAGAACGGTCGAGATTCGAAATTTTTACGACCGACTAGAAGGCGTGGAAAGACGACTCTCGCCGTTTCCATCGGCTTCCGAGGGTCGCCACGCGGTTGTGTACCCATCGATACCCATCTTACAGGCTCATGGAATAATCGGGATCTTTCTTGGAATTTGCGGAATGGTCATTTCTTCACAAAAAAAAAAGAAAAATCTACGCGATGGCCATTTTCCAAAAGTCCCGCATTAGCCTTCGCAATTCCGTATTTGAGCTTTCTTCTCGAAACGTATTTTTCGTTATTATCCCCATTATTATTTCCCACGAGTATGAACGTTCGTCGCTTGGACACGTGAGAATTTATTTCGAAACGACTATTCACAATCCAGTTCCTCCAGTACGAATAATTTTTCTATAGTGTCGATTTTGGATTATTTCATTGATTTGATTAAGCAATTCGTAATCACGAGCAAACGATTATCGCGAGTCAGTCGGTTGGTATTCAGTTAGTAGGTCAGTCGTCATTAATTATTATCGGTAGTTATTATTCCATTGGTAATCAATCATTACAGTAAATTCATTTAATCGATTGTTTTTATTTCACTAATTTACATAAGATTTGTTTCATTTTAAGTTATTTTCCGTGATTTTAATTTTTATATCGAATTATCGATACTTTCCTTAACGTCAATTTCACTGCAGTTCAATGAGATTGCAATTTTCTTCAATGAGGATTTTTTTTTCTCTCGCTTCGTCCGCTCAATCGATTTCACGAGTAAATAGCCTCTCGACCTTTTCACTCGACAATTGCAGTAGCTCAACAAAAATTATTCTCCCTGTATTCTAACTATCATAATTTTCCATTCGCCGTCTCATCGATCTTTTCCAACGTAAAAAAAAAAAAAAACTCGTCCGTCGTCGCAAAGAATTAAAAATAGCGAAAAATCCATAAAATGCGAATTTCATTTCGCAGCCCCTATTTCAATTTATCCGGAAGCCCCGTTAGCGATCATCCCTCGATCAATATCCAAAATCTCTCAAAAAAATAGCCACGAATAAAAAAAATCCCATCCACCGCTCCAAAGAAATTTTCAGTCCTCCAATTTCTCGCTCTCTCTCTCCCTCTCTCTCCATGGATCGCCACAAGCCCCGATAAAAATTTCACCGCTCATACCCGAAAGATCGAATTTTCGTCCGCCACATTTTATTTTCCCGCGCGAAACTCGAGAAAATCGCCGAAAGAGAGCACGAGATCGAAAGCCCGACGGTCCGACTCGCGAGAGGAAGCGAGAGAAGCGTCGAAGAAAAAAGGGGGAGAGACGTTGGAACAATCGCGTGAGATATTGTAGTCGGGCGAGCAACAAGCGGGGCAGAGTTACTCTTCTCCCGGTTGAACCGTCCAAGGCGCGTTCGTTTTTTTCAAGGCCGTCTCTTCGTCATGCCCCCGCGGCTCGGCTTTTCGTCGGGGACACAAGTTCGCTATATATATATATATATATATATATATATATACATATATATTTATATACATATATCTTCGGCCGCGTTACAACTCCTCGCGTATTATTTCTCGAGGTGGATGGTATTATCATTCTGCTTATTCGCGGTCGCGCGAGCTTCGTCGGTCTCTTCACCGTCCGACGATCAACCGCTGTTATAACCCTTCTACGGTCTTTACGGTCCTCGTCTTTCGCTCTCCCGCGGTCTCTTCGTCGTCTTCTTTTCGCCATTCGTCGTGCTATCACGCCGAGCGTGACCCACGAGGATGGCGCGTGGGTTACCCTCCGCCCTCGGCGAAAGAGAGAGAAATAAATCTCGTCGTCCTCGTCGTCGTTACGTTTCTCCATCGTTGTCTCCTTACTTCGTCGACTTGCGCGAATTTCTCGTACCGTGAAACAGTACGATCGGGCTATCGGATAACGAAAGGATTCCCGGAAATTCTCGTACGACCGAAGTTCGAGCGTGTGGATGGCGCGAGGGGGCGGGGGAGGAGGTTGCAACTACGTGGCGAGACTTTTTTCTTTATAATGAACTTTTTTTTTTTCTCACCTGTTGCGAATGGTCTTGCGATGATTTCTGCAGTTTTTGTCCGGGGGTCGAAGCTTTGCGGGGCTGGGAAGGGATTTCGAGGTTTTCGCGGGTGATTCGGAGGAGTTTTTGTTGGTGATGACGGAAAAATTTTCGATGCTACGTGTTTGAACTTTTTTTTTTGTGTTTTTTAATTTTTTTTTTTTACTTGTCGCGAATGGCGTTGCGATGATTCGGGGTATAGATTGTCGGGAAGTTTGCGGTTGCAGCGTTCGGAGGAGATTTTTTTTTCGGTTTTTGTGGATAATATGGAGGAATTGATTGTTGACGTTAGTTAACAATTAAGTCGATTGTTACAGAACGAATATTGGGTGGTTCACGGTTTCTCGGTAGATTAGCGAGGGTGGAAGTAACGCCGTGGTCGATAAAATGAAGATTGTACGATTTTGATTAATTACTTCGAGATGGGAGAAAAAATAAATTCAATTAACACGAAACAGAATTAGTGGTATTTAAATTAATGCATTTAAAGTGGTAAAAATGGATAGAATTTATTCCAAAGAAACAAAGAAAAAACGTCGATACGATTTCAATGAATTTTAATTCAACAAAGTCACGGGAAAAAATTATTTTTAATAATTAATCCATATGAACGAAATAATAGAATTTCGTTCTTTATGTTTGAAACGAATCAATAATTCTCCGATTTGTTCAAATCGTTCGTTCAGTCGTGAACTTTTTTTTTTTTTTTTTTTTTTTTTTTTTTTTTTTTAAGTATGAAGTTAAAAAAACAAGATTTATTTGCAGGAGTAGGACGAAATGCGCGGAAACGTCGTGCTCGCGACATTAACGAGAATAGACACGAGATAATAGATTGCAAGACGTGTTGTATCCGGCTACCGGTTTTACAAACGAGTATTAACACCTTTACCCGACGCACGAGCGCTATTTCGTAGTGACGAATAATCAGGTTCATCGACCAAACGTCCTTCGTTCGATTCTATCCTTATTTTCCACCAAATGAGATGCAGCGTTGACGTTGACGTAAATCCGAAACGAAGATGAATGAAAAACTCAACTCAACGTCAACCGCAACAGGTCAAAAGAGATTGATTTTCTTTCTCTCCTCAAAATTCGAATTCGACGACGAGCCCTTTCGTATTCAAAACTTCCATCCGCATTAGCATCATCGCGTCCATTGTAAACTGGCGCCTGACACGAATAATTCGCATAATCAAAGCCACGGAAAAAAAATAAACGAACATTCGAATCATCCTCGCAACCACCCGGAAAGAAAACAAAAAGAACAATTTAGGAGTAATTTATTTTTAAAAATAATTCGTTTCAATGATTCGTTTTTTCCCTCGTACTTTATCCTCGTGACGGGATTGTCGAGACCATGACCGCAAACCGATTTAATCGTCGGTCTGGTTACGAAATTGTTGTTACCAATTTATCGCACAGCTCGAGGGAGTGTTCGTTGTTCGGGTGACCGGAAAATAAAATCGAGGATGAAACCGAAGGGAGGCAGTAACGCCAATTGAGATGGACGTAAATGGTCCGACATCGTCTCCAGGCCTCAAAAAACGTTTTCTGGTCCTTCGCGCGAGTCGCCCGCATCTTTCGCTCTTGACTCCGTTATTATTGTTCATTTTATTTTATTTTATTTCAATTTTTTCGAACATCGCAATGACGAACCGCGAGTGCATGGAGAAACGACAGCCTTGAAATCACGACGTTTTTTGCGCCCAAGTTCCGGAATCATTTTTATTTTGGTCCATAATGTCTTCGATTCTCCGAATCGTCGGGATTTTGCGACTCCTAATGCGATCGCGTTCTTTCGGTTTCTCGTATCTGCGTCTGTCTCGGCGTGTTTTCGTATTTTTCCATCGCCGGGGAGACCGCGGAGAGACGCATCGTCGCGATGCATACGCCTGAAGCTCAACGCTCCGAGAATTCACCGACTCTCGAGCCTCTTTATTCATTCGCTCTCATGCTCGTCTCTCTCGCAACACACACGAAAACGCGTACGAATACACACGCGCGCGGAGAGTTAGACACGCGTTCGCATCTCGGCGCATCAACCGTCGCCCCCCCCCCCCTCTTCTCTTTTGAGCTCACAATCTTTCATTCATTAATTCGCTAATTCATTTATCCGGTACAATTCTTCGAATCAATCGAGGCTGTTCGCGAACGATGAACGAGTCATCGTCAAAACATTTGTGATTAATCGTACACGCTCGTGCTACGCCCCGAAACATTACTCGTTTCGACGATTACTTTGTAGCGCGCGATCTATCGAGCTCGGGATTGAAAGTTTCGATCGAAACGTTTCATTGTTTCAATGATTTAATATTTATTTATGGAAATTATTATTATTATTATCGTTTTTATTATTATTATTATTATTATTATTATTATTATTATTATTATTATTATTATTATTATTATTATTATTATTATTATTATTATTATTATTATTATTATTATTATTATTATTATTATTATTATTATTATTATTATTATTATTATTATTATTATTATTATTATTATTATTATTATTATTATTATTATTATTATTATTATTATTATTATTATTATTATTATTATTATTATTATTATTATTATTATTATTATTATTATTATTATTATTATTATTATTATTATTATTATTATTATTATTATTATTATTATTATTATTATTATTATTATTATTATTATTATTATTTCTATTATTATTATTATTTTTTTTAAATCCATTAATATTCCCAGCTGAAGATGCGCGTTTCGATCTCGAAAGAAAATCTCGAAAAAATCGAAAAAATCTCGAAAAATCTCGAAGATGGTTTGAAATAGTTCGTTGCTGCTGCAAATCCAGGAAGAATCTAGTTGTTGAGAGTAATTTTAAAATCAGCGAAATGGACTGTGAATTTCTTTTTTAATACGTATTTATTTTCTGCCGCCAATTCCGGGAGGATTCCGGCCTTTGACGGTAACGAGTGGCACTACATCTACATTGTTCTCGTTCGAACTGTTTACTTTCTCCACAAGTGTTTACAGATGATGGCGAATAATATAACGAGATGATAATCAGAAATTAAAATGCAAATTAAATGCAAATTTTTATTCCCGTCACAGCCTTTTATCTATCCGGAAGTCAGCTTCGTATTAAAAAAAAGAAGATATTATGAAACTTCAAAACATTGAACTTTAACTTCTTCATCCGATAAGAATTCTTCCAGAAATCACGAATGAATTTATTATCGAGAAAAAAGACCCAATAAAATCAATGGCTTACGAAAAAAATAATAATTAATTTTTAAAAAATGAATAAAAGAATGAACGTAAAAAAATAATAATAATAAATATGCAGTAAATTCCGCATGAAAGTCATAATTCCAGATAAATCGCGACAAATCTTTTCATTCACGCTCGTCGTCAATCTATTCATAATCCACGAATCCACCATGTTACGAGAAATCCACGGGGGGGGGGGGGGGTTTCACACAGCGTTGGCGCGAAAACTAGTAGCCGACATAATGGTCACGAGTTGCGTCCGCGTTACCGTCACGTGGCACAATCGTGCACGCGTACTCGAACCGTGGCGATGGTAAATCGAGAAATCGAAAGACTCCAACCAGCCAAAGAGCGGGGTCAGTTCTGCAGCTGATAATTTAGTATGCGTAGTAGGCCATCGAATTCACCGTACAGAAGAATCAGCCGCGAAAGAGAAAGAAGAATTGAAAAAGAACAAAAAAAAAAAACGAAGAAGAAGAAGAAGAAGAAGAGGAAACATCACCAGCCGCAGCAACAACGACAACCGCGAGATTGTACTTAGCATATAAGACAAGCAAATCTGTATGTAACACGTATACGGCACACAAACTTCGAGTACGGTGAAGCAATACTCCTCCGCATTCACTCGTTCATTCCCTTCATCTTGCGAGACGAAAATTCGACGGAGAAATGGCGAACGTAAGTTTCTCACAAACGACAAAGACGACGATGAGAATCCGCCAAGAAAGAATAAAAAAAAAATATAATAAATTAAGAAAAAAAGAAGACAAAATGAGAAGAAGAAAAGAGAAAAAAAAAGATGAAGAAAAGAGGGGAGAGTGCGAGAGAGGAGTCTTTGGGTGACTCGACAGGAGAAGAAGCGTGTGTAGTACGCTTACTACGAGGAGAGGCTTCTACTACGCGCGAGTCTCACACATTCTATAGTAAATCGGCTATAGTACTATGAGTCAGTCACACCCACGAGCTCGAGAGCCAGCAAGCAGCAGCAACAGCGCCAGCAGCAGCGCCAGCAGCAGCAGCAGCAGAAGCAGCAGCAGCAGCTTGCTGTGCTCCGCTCCCTTCGCTCCCTCGCTCGTGTTCACCAGGGTTCAAGACCCTCGTTGTTGGTGCGACTCGCCGAGCTACCCCCTTCTCCTTTACAACGCGAACGCGAGGTCACGCCAACTTATCTATATATATTTTTCCACTGTACGTGTATAACTCGAACCCGTTGTACATAGGATACCACGTTTGACGTTACGGCAACGAGGGGGGGGGGGGGGGGAGGGGGGGGGGACAGTACGTACACGCAGAAAAGTTTAATATACAGTCCAACCTCAAAGACTGTTGGCCTCTGTCGACCGGGAGAATCCATTGCTCTTGTCTACTTTTCATTGCCGGCACGGAACCCGAAGACACCGAGAGAGAATATCATCTTCGGACCGACCGTGGCGACTATGAGAATCCAATGGGCGATTACAAATATAGTTCCCGCTATTGACTCGGTCTCGATTCGTCGGAATATGCGACGATTTTTTTTTTTGCGCGATGGGAAACGAGTAATTGTCGTAGTGGGCATTTTTTTTTAAAAATGGTTTTTTGTGTTGGGGATTTTTAGTATTTGATATATGTTTGAAGAGACATTTTTAAAATTTTTGAATGGCCTGATGATTCATTTAGAATTAATGTTTGGTAATTATTTTTCACACTTGATAAAAATGGATCAGGGAAAAATAAAAAAAACGTTATATATTATGATATTGATAATATAAGAACTAGTTAATTATATAAGTAATCTAAAATGTTAATTATAGGTATACATATATATATATTTATGAATGAGTTAGTTGAAGTATAGACAAATAAAATTGTAAGTTCAATAAAAATAGATAAATAAAAAACCTAAAAAATATAAATAATAATATCATTTAAAAAAATCATATAATATTAGCAATAATAATAATAATAATAATAATATTGTTATTATTATAATATAACATTATTTAATATTATCACAACAACAATACTAAGAATAATAATAATATTGTTATTATTATAATATAACATTATTTAATATTATCAATGATTATTACACTATTAATATAATATTAGAAGTATAATATTTTCATAAATATTATTGAAATTATACTAATATCATTATTAACATTGAATACTACTTATTACTATAATTCATCATTCAAGTACCAATTTGTTTAATTTTTTCTTCAAATAATTGAAAAAAAAAAACTTATTGAAAATCATATTAAAAATTATTTCGTTTTTCCATTGCAGTCGCGTGAATGTTGGATACAGAGAGCAGACACAGCACCGGGCTGGATCAGGGACCCACGAGGGACCCTTGGCTCACGATGGATTACTATCTCGGCACGGACAGTCTATCCTTGCAAGAGATGCTCGACGTTGACATCAAATGCGAGATCGAGGGCGTCATAGGCGGTCATCCCGAGCTCGGATTTAATTTCACGGATCTTTCGCCTCTGGAGCTCGACGACGATCCCGTCGGTTGCCAGGGCGATCTCAATGGTTGGTTCGGCTCGGCTAGTTTGCTAAACGGCAACAGCAACAGTTCTCACAGGTAACAATTCGCAATCAAACCCACGATATCAAAAATTAAACGAAAAAAAAAAAAACAAAAAAAAAATAACGAATAAATTCAACGAAACGCTTGGTCGCATCGATCTTGGTGGAAAAATAAATTTTCCCCGACGATTTCTGATTCGCCCGAATAAATCGTCGATGATTACTGACCTTCTTATATCGGATCGTCGTCTAAATGGTCCTTCCGACCGTCACCGATCGATCGCGTATCCAAGCGACGTTGTAATTCGCCCGAAGAGGGTCGACGAACCGCGAGTTCTTGACCCCCGCGAATCACTTCCGCGTCTCTTCAACATCTACCAATCTCTCGGCTCCTATCTCTTCTTTCACTCAATCCTCTCCGCTTTCGTCCCTTCGCCATCCTTCAAGGACGATCGAAGAATTAATATTTTTATTTTTATTTAAAAAAACAATTGTTTAAAACGTTTTATTCAAATTTATTCAACATTTCTGCGTCAACCGTTATTTCGTAGATTCCGAATTGTTTAATAATCGTTGATTCGAAAATTGGCGAAGGTCGAACGTCGCACAGATTCAATTTTGCGCGGACAATTTTGTACCGAGCCGGCGAAAGGAGCTTTATCAGTCTTGGCTAAGGAATTAACTGATCAATTAATTAAGAAGCAGCTGCTTTTATCGAATCTTCTTTTGTTACATTCGAGACGTGCAAAAAAACCCTGTAGAATGAAAGATAAAACAAAAAACAATGAATTTGTTTGCAATTAATTTGTTATTTGAGACGGAGACAGTAACTTTCTACTTTATGGAAAAAACAGAATCGTTCGATATCAATGAAAGAATAATAGCTGCAACGATATATACAGCACATGGCTATAATGCATTGAAATTATTTTTTCAAGCTCATGGAGGTTTTTTTTTTTTCATCGATCGAACGGATAACGTTTGACAAAGTTTATTTTTATTTTTCCTATCTTTATATCGTTTATTTTTCATCGGTGTAAGCTCTTTTTCGAATCTCTCTATCTCTACCTTTACTTTCTATTTGTAGTAATTTCAACCTTGACCTTAGCGGTGGAGACGCTGCCTCGATGATGGTCAATCCGAACTCGGTGATGCCGCACTCGTCCGTTCGTAGTCCAAGTCCGAACAATTCTTCCTCGATGGCACCAACGAGAAGACATTTTTCCTTCTCGTCCAAGATCGACGTCAAAGAGGAAAAAATTGACATCGAGGAAGATCCGGAAACCGAAAACGACACCGAAAACGATCAATACGAGAACGATATAACGGAAACCGAAGAAGATGAATCCGAGGACGACGAAGAACCAACGAAATTGGTATCAACGTTGAAACCTAAACAACAAATTAATTTGACGAATGGAAATTCGTTGAAAACAATTTCGCCACAATTAACGGCGAACGGAAAAACATCTCAAACGACGCAAAAATTTAATTCATTGTCGCACATAAGAGTGAGAAATTTTAAGATTCTTCAGAGTCAACCGACGAACGGTCAAACGCATCACGTGAGGAAACAAATTTACAACAACAACGTTCACATGAGCTCGAGCACGACGACGATGCCGGCGTCGATGAAGAGGGACATCGATCTCACGGAGTTCGATGAGAAACCTTATCCGAAACCGGCCTACTCTTATTCCTGTCTCATCGCCATGGCCCTGAAAAACAGCCAAACGGGCTCTCTACCGGTCTCGGAGATATACAATTTCATGTGGTAAGCATCTTGAGACGGTTGAGATAAAAATCGCGGGAATTAATTTTTTTAACTATCGTCGAACGATTTTTTTATTCGTCGAATGGGAATTTTTATTCGCGGGTGATTGGATCGAAAAGGGGGTGAAACGGTAAATCGGTATTCAAAGTTACTTGGAATTTGAAAATGAATTGATGAAATGGCAATGGATTTTATTGATTGAGTGAAATTATCCAATGAATTATGGTCCAAATTGTCAATATTAATTGAAACCATAGCTGATGGGGTATAATCTTCCTGAAATTACTCGAAATAATATAATAAATCAGTATTTTATTAAAGTAATAAATCAGTAATAAATCAGAATTACAATTCGGTGGCAATATATTGCTTTTTTCTCCGTAAGAATTGAAGAAAATAATTTTTTTCACATAAAAAAAAAATAAAATAATAATAATAAATGATAAAATAATAATAAATAATAAAATAATAATCTAATAATAATAATAAATAATAAAATAATAAAATAATAATATAATAATAATAAATAATAATAATAATAAACAACAATATAATAATAATAATAAATAATAAAATAATAATATTATAATAATAATGAATAATAAAATAATAATATAATATAATTATATATATAATTAAAAAAATATATATACATTTTTTTATATACTTTATATTAATTATAATTCGTAATAAAATTATTGATAAAAATCAAATAATACACACATATAAATAACCATCGTAGCCACTCGTCGAAAAATAAACAATGTCAAAATCATTATAAATTTCTCAAAAGTTAATTAGAAAATTAGATTTTCCATTGTTTCCGAGATTCGAATCGTTGACGAATATCTCGAAGGGGGTTGGAGAATTTTTCGTGCGTATCGCGGACGATGATTGAGGGAGGGGGGGGGGGGGATTTTTGGACGAGAGCAAAGAGCTCCCCGCGGGCACACAAAACCCATAAGGGCGAGGGGTGCGCACGGAGTATAAGTATTGTCCTTCCTTTATTCTCGGTCTTGGATCGAAGAGCGGCAGGGAGCTGCCATTTTGTAAAAGGGGGGCCCCTGTGCTGTGCGCCGGGGCACACCAGGTGCGCGCCGTCCGGGGTACAGTCCCCCGAGAAATGTCCGAACCGTCTCTTTGTTTACAATAACCCTGCTGTGGCAGGCTGGCTGGCTCGACGGCCGGCCGTCTCCGTCCCTAAGTTCTCCCCGCTGCTACGTTCACCACCCGTCGAATATTATACGCTTACACATGTTTCTCTTTCACAATTCCGCGTCGTTCGAAATTTTTTACTTCAAAAACCATTCACGAAACACACAACGTCGACCGCAAAAATATTATACAAAGACGGAAGTCAATTTTTATCTTTATCGTGTATAATCGGTGGTGATTTATTTTTACTTCAATGTTTCGTTGAAATGGAATATTTATTTTGGGGAAAAAAAATTGTTGCATATTTTTGAGACAAATTTCGATAATATTTTTAACTTTTATCGAACATAAGTTAAAAATCGGGAACGCGTATTACCCCCCCCTAAGAGAAGAATCCTCCCTCGGTGATGATTTATTTTTACTTTAACATTTTATCGAAATAAAATATTAATTTTGGAGAAAATTTTTTTTACACATTTTTACAAGTTTTAATAAATTTTTTTTTTTTCATGAACGATGATCGTGGCAGTAATATGACATCGCTCTTTATCAAGACATTAAATCCGACTTTATCAGCCACGGTTTCATACGTCGGATATAAATCCGCAAACAATATCCGCCTGCGAATTTTTCCAGTCGTCATTTTCATTTCTTTTTTTTTTCATCCGAAAGATATTTCACAACGAAAGATCACTTCCGTCTCACTCTCGCCCACGGCAATTCTCCCATTCCCCCCATAGGACAATCGCACCCCCCCCCCCCCCCCCCGCAGCCAAAATTCCCAAAAAAAAAAACCACCAAACAATTCAACCTCATCTTCTAATCAATCCCCTTTATTTTCTCAAATTTCAGCGAGCACTTTCCCTACTTCAAAACGGCGCCGAACGGTTGGAAAAATTCCGTGCGTCACAATCTATCACTCAACAAATGTTTCGAGAAGATCGAAAAACCCGCTGGCAATGGAAATCAGCGCAAAGGTTGTCTGTGGGCGATAAATCCCGCAAAAATTGCAAAAATGGACGAAGAAGTATCCAAATGGTCGCGAAAAGATCCTCTGGCAATTAAAAAAGCCATGATTTATCCGGATCATTTGGAACTTCTCGAACGCGGTGAAATGAAATACGCCGGTAGCAGCGGTGATCTTTCGGAAGAAACCGAAAGTTCGAGCGACGAAACAGCTGAAGAAAGTCCGGCTTACGGCGATGAATTGGTTCACGGTCATTTGGCAGCGAATTCCGTCACCGACAGTTACGACGAGAGCAGTCAAGATTGCGACGTTGACATGACCGAACATCTTTACGACGAAATTGACATCGACGATGACAACAAAGAATCTTTACACATGCAATTGAACATATCCAAACAAACCGAAGCTTTCGAATACGAATTGAGTCCTTCGACGAAGAGACAAAAGACTGTGACGGGAACTCTTCAAGGAAATTACGTTTATCAATCGATGCCAACGTCGAGACGGAAAACGCCGTTACTCGTGAGAACTGGAGCCAATACTGGAACTTTTCTCAAAATCGAATAAGATCTCTTTCGTGATCTAGTTTTTCTATCTATTTTTTTTTTTTTTTTTTTTTCCACTCTTTCTACGTCTCTTTCTATTTTTTTTCACTCTGTCAATTTCCTCTCTCTCTCTCAGGTAAATATCGCACAGTTACGACAAAACCTTGCCCAGAGTCGAAAAGAGAATTATCTTTTTTCTTCGTTAGTTTTTTTTTTTTTTTTTTTTTTTTTTTTTTTCGTTTTCGTATTTCGCCGGTGATCGCGACAATAATCGTGGGATTCGCGTTAAAAAAAAAAACCCCCCGGCAACGATTGGAAAATAACGCGGGAAGCGAGATTGTTATTTTTCACGGCTGGAAATCAAGTTGAACATGTTCGCGAACAAGACAGCGAAAAAATCGCTCTGGGTGTTGGCGAATGTGTGAGAGATTTTTGGTGTGAAGGTTTGACAACGTTGCCGGAAACGATCGAACGAATCGATCGGATACAAAATGTTCTTCCAAAAACAGAAAAAAAAATAAACGAACGATTCTGCACACGATTTGCACACCGATTGATCGATAAAGTCTCGCTATTGAGGCGTTGGGCTGCCCAATAATCTTGATTCCGATCATTTTTCGGACGAAAAATTACGATTACGCGAGTTAGGAAGTCTGAATAAATCGACGATACTGCGTTGATTTTTATTTAATCGTCTATCGAGTGAGGCTTAAGCATTTTTTTTTTTTTTTTTTTTTTTTTTTTTTTTAAATTAAAATCATGAATTCGAATAATTGCTTCTGATCGGATTGTCGCTAGATCGTAAGCAAAATCAGAATCGTCAATCCTCAGCCGCCTGTGAGCTACTTAATTCAATGGAAAATAAACTACCAGCGTTGTAAACGAGTATTTTGGCCGTTCAACGACGACCAGACTGATGTATCATAAAAAAAAAAAAAAAAAAACACACACATTTTTTTATACATTGCCGGACTAAGAGAAAAAGTTGATATAAGTGTAAATTTTTTTTTTTCTTTTTAATTTCGCAATTGTATAACCGTAAAGACGTACCTAAATGCGCGTTGGACTTGTTTTGTCGTGAGATGCACAAGAAACGAGAGATAACAGAAAGGAAAAAAAAAATTAATTGTAAACATTGGGGAGAAGACAAAAAAAAAATGTAGTATAGAAGTCATAAAAAAAGAAGAAAAAAACGGGACTGGTTCTAAAATTTCGATCGTGTAAAATTTCGATCGTGAAATTTTCTTTTTTTTTTTTTGGATCAATGGAGAATTTGTAAATTTGTCTCGTCGTCGAGATTAATATCGCTGGTTTATTTTTCGATTCACGAAATTAAAAACGAATCCGTCTGAACCTACGAAATTATTCGGATGGCGGCGAAAAAAAAAAAACGCGGTTGAATATTTTCCAAGGATTTCGCGCTGCCGCAGCCGTCTTCGCATAAAAAAAAAAAAAAAAAATCAACGGCATTCGAACGCGAATGAGAAACGTTTCTTCGTGCTTTTCTCAATCGCGTTCGAAACGACGGGAAAAAATTAACGCGTCAACGCAAAAAATTCGCTCGTTTTTTTCTCGTCGATCCGCAAAAATTTCGAAATCTCGAGCGTGTCAACGTATTAACTAAAGTTAAGGGGAATGTAAAATAGTTGTAAATACACGATTAAAGTCGAAAAATGTGAGAATCGTCGAATTAGTCGACGCCAATGATCGATTTACCAGAGCGAAGCATTTAATAATTGATTATTTAATATCGAATCGAGTATTTCTATAACTTTTGTCGGCCGTTGCCGATCGTTACCGACATTCGATCCGCGTGTTTGAATTTATTTCCGAGCCATTCGATCGATTCAACGACGATCGAATCGTTCGTCATTCGCGTGTACATTCATATTTTTTTTTTTTTTCTCTTTTTCTTTTCAACGTTTTCTCTCTCTCTCTCTTCCGTTTCTATACCGAACGTTTCCGTTGTCGTTCGATCGGCGACGCAATTTACGCGATTTCGCGATTTACAGGCGCCGATAAAGAAATTAAATCGGTGTTTATACTCGTCCGATAGTCACAACTCTCTCGTTTCGATGTGTACAAAATGTTTGCGTCGAAACAACATTGGGGGACCAAACGTAAGAAATAATAATAATAATTAAACAAAAAAAAAAAATTAAGAAACGCAGAAGAGAAAATGAAACGAAAAACAAATATTTCTGTCTGAGTGAATCTATTATTTTTTTAACAAAACAATATAATTTCATTGGTTAAGATAAATCTCGGTTTAATCGCGTTAAGGTGGCATTTCGATTGTGACTATTTAAACGAATCCACTTTGTATAAACAGTTGTCTACTTTTTTATTTTTATTTTTTTCTTCACTTTTTGTACGCCTGTAAATATGTCTATTGCTTAAACTTCTTAATTTTCTATCTACGATTAACGAACATAAAAATTAAAAAAAAAAAAAAAAAAAAAACAAACGATTAAGTAGGCAACAAAAAATGGCTGATGGTATGTAATATGATACCATATTGTAAAATTAACGGAAACAAACCACCTTCTGTAGTCTATATATATATATATATATATATAAATATATACATTGTACGCGAAAAACTCGCTCAAAGTGGCGAAGTATTCACAAACTATATGGTTAAAGTAGTTACGTCCTCGATAAACATTGTCAAATTACATTAAGCCTATGTACGCGTTGAACAAAAATTTCTTTCTTTCTTTTTTCTTTTTTTTTTTTTAAATTTTTTTTTAAATTTTTCTCGTGTAAACAGAGCTGTGCACTTTTACTTTCGTTAGTTACGTCAGTGACTAGCACTGCGATTCGAGCAATCAGGGAACACATCGTTAGTTTCGCGTCGTTATGATAAAATATCGATAGCTAATAAAACACACACAAACAAAACACACGGAAATTAAATTTAAAAAAATGTCAGTGCGGCGTCGTAAAATGTACAGAAATGTTCTTTATATGTTTCATATGTATAAATTATGAAGGAAGCGTGCTTGGGATAATTGAGTGCCGAAAAATAAAGCGTTTTGTGCAGCGCCGAAAGTTTTCGTGCGTGTATTGAGAAAAATAATGATAATAAAGAAACAACAACAACAAAAAAACGCGAGAAGTAAGGAAAACGAAGCGAGATGGTACATCGACTCATACGAAAGCCCTCAATCACTCTCAATACACACGAGGAATGTAATAACTACTGATTTCATTGATAATCCGAGTAATTAGTATAATTATCGTTAACATCATTATCGGCATTATCATTCGTAAAGCTAAATTTTTGTCTTGACGATTCTAATGATCTTGAACGATCTCATATAAACTTTTTTTTAAGTGATATAAAGACAAATGAAGACTGCCTCAGATAACACGGTGTGATAATAAGTGTGAAATATGAAGAAAAAAAAAAAATAATAATGAATAAAAGAAAAACAAGATCTTAGAATTTCAGAAGAAAATCTGTCGATTTAACGTGCGCGAATAATTTTCATTGAACTTTTTATTTCGGAGAATGAACAAAAATTGAACTTTAATAATGATTGAACAATACCAAATGATCACTGATGATTCGTATCGGGCTCTTATCCTCGCACGCGTAATCGCGATGAATGAACAACCAAGCATCTTATTTATTAAGCATTTGTAAACGATAATTTAATGGCGAAATAGGCATAGTAGATTAGTTTTTGTACCTGTTTGTAACATTTCTAAACATTAAGCTATTAATGGAAGTAGCGAACTAGTGAGTACATAACAAACAGATTGTATATGTGCAATGAACATTTTAATAATAAAAGAAATCATAAGAAAAATTCATTTACTGTTCATTACTCGTATATATTTTATTTTCAGACGGGGCGGAAACGAATGGTGTCATTTGTTTTACGTTTTATCGATTGATTTGTCGGCGATCGAGGACTTCGTTTATTCGTCAATGACGACGGAATGAGTGAATTATAAAAAACGATAAATTTGTAAATCGCGAAGGTTTCGCAAAATTATCATGGAATTGATAAACTGCTCGGCGTCACTGAAGAGAATAACATTTCGCGGTAAAACTTAATTTTCCGCCGACCCACGTCGTGAGCAAATTTGTTATTTTGTTTTACGTACTGTTGTGAATTTTCCGTCGCATATATGAATATTTAAATACTACCGCGATGCTCAGAAGGGCGCTTTTTTATCGAGCCCAGAGGTATTTGAATATTCCGTCGGTAAATGACCGATCGATAAGACAGAGTTCGAAAATAAAACCGTTTGGAACGCGTTTTAACTTGTAATTGACGATTTTTAGCTGGAAAAACATCGGTAATAGTCTCGGGTGGGCGAAGAGACTGAAAAAGGGATGATTCCAGCTGCTCTTTGTCGCAGCTGCCCATTGGAAAAGTTCCCCAAATTTATCCCAACCCGGCGCCGACAATTATCTCAATCCGAACGACGACGCGAGGATGAAGATAACTATTATCAACGTCGCGTCGAGATAAATTTAGGCAACTACGACAGAGGGCATCTGGAAACTATCCCTTGGAAACCCAAGCAAATACACTCATATCAGCGATAAGAAAGAGCTGACAAAAATAGTATTGAAAAATCCGTCACCAATTTCCGTGCCTACACAAATATTGAGATGCTGCACTGCTCGGTCGGTAATCCAAACCTGTAAAGCACTAATCTCAACCATGATTAATTTTCCCGACCGGAAACGAGAACCATTGTCTGCGTCTCAAAAATTCGCAGTCAACCGTTCTCGTAATTCATCCGAAAAATCAATGGTGGCGGAAAAAACCACTTTACCAAGATTGAGCCATCTTCCACGCATTTGTGGCAATTATGAGAGATGTGGCCCATCATCTTCGGTCCAAGGACGTAAGAAGATAACGATAACAGTCGTATAGCTCCCGAGTACATTTAAAAATAGAAAAAAAAACCATGAGCCTTCAAGTGGCCTTCCGTGGAGTTGCAATAACAAAATATCCAGAGACGGGACCAGAACCGAAGCTCGAGTGTGCTGCACGTGAGGTCTAAAAACGTACACAGAACCACGCGTGTGTCAACATCTCGAAGAGAGATACTTATAATGTATAAAGGCAATTGTAGAAAGCCCGGTCCAAGCTTCGAATTACGAAACGACATCCTGTCGCCAGATACGACTCGTGGTGGAGGGTCCCATTGTCACGTTTGGCGGTCCTTGCGGCGAGGACGAAAGGGGGGAAAGCCAATAAACAATAACCGCCCTTCAGGCTGAAGCACTTTGGCTCGAGCAAACGCAGGCCATCAATGCCGGCTTCTCTTTAAAGTCTCTTTAAGCGCGGCCAAGGGTCACGTCGTGTTATCTTTCTCGGTACTGCTCAATACCGTGCACACGTGCGACGACTTTCGCAAAGCTCCAACTCGGCCTGCTTTTTTCTTATGGTCACGAGTACAAAACAGATGGTTGAATCTTTTCAAGGTATTTTTTTACGCCATTGTCGATTTTTCGGATGTAAGATGAGAACGGTTGACTGCGAAATTTTGAAGTGCAGTTAATCGTTCTTGTTTTTCAACTGACAGATGAATCGCCATTGGGATAAATGCTTTGCAGTTTTGGGTTATCGACCGAGCGGTAGCGCAATATCGAAAGCGCAACGGAGATAACTTCTCAATCGTCTCAAAGTTTTTTTCTTCGCCATTGTTGACTTCTTGGGAAAAGAACGAGAACAATTGAGTGCGAAATTTTAACATGCAGTCGACGGTTTTATTCTTTTATCCGTTGAATCAATCACGAATGAAAACCAATGGCTTACAGTATTCTTACCGTGGCAATGAAATTCGGGTTACAGCAGAGATGAGTAGGTACTCATCTCTGGTTACAGTTTTGGCATTCTCAAAATTTCGATGACGTCAGAATTTTGAACCATCGGAACTTTGTTCCTCGCTCATAAGCTCGGTAACTTTGTGAAGACATTCGATCTTGTTCCGTAAAATCGATATTTAAAATTTTCCCGCCAAAAATGACGATCTCGTCTGTCGGGGAGCTCGCGGTGCCTCTTACGGTTTCAATCGTGTACTATCCAGTAGGTGATTGGCAACGGGTCGAGCGAGTCAAGTGATTAAAAAAATGGCATCCGCGACGACGTCGCACAATGAGATTTCGCAGCAATTCTCCGTCAACAAACTCATACGCGTCGGTTATTACGAATTGGAGAAGACCATCGGCAAAGGAAACTTTGCCGTTGTCAAAATGGCCACCCATGTTGTGACAAAATCCAAGGTACGGATTGATCCCGTTTTGGACGACAGAAATTCTCGATCCTCGCCTCGAACCTGGCGATACCTCCCGTCATTTTGTCGTAATTATTTCAAACGTCTCGTTTAACACCGAATACTCGATCATTTGTTTGTCAAAAATTCTTTCTTTACGTCTTTCGCACCGGACGAAATGTCAATCTTACCGGCCGAACAAAAACGTTCACGGTGGACTCGCGAAATCTCGCTTTCCCATCGTCAATTTTTATCCTACTTCGCACATCGATTTTTAAACACGTCGATTGTTCACAAATGTTCTTTTCCTTTTTCTTTTGTTCCAATATGCGCGATTAGTTATCTTCGAATATTCTTGTGTGAAGAAAGAGCGAAAAAAAGGGAGAGAAAAAATGGGGGAAAGTTTTGGTAGGCTGGATTATTGTATGCGACAAAAAATGTTGAGTTACTGTTTGCTAACGTGGATCCAAGATGTTCGATCATTGGCAGGATAGGAGAGCTTTGCGAGGTGCGGCGCTTTTGCTTCGTTACTCGTGTGCGAGAGCTTGAAGCTTGTAGTCCAAAACATCCGAACGCTCGCTCGATTATTCATCCAAAGTTTGGTATTTTTTGTCGCACGCACGAGAAGAACTGTCAATCTTATCGGCCAAACTCAACGGTTTAGAGGGAGTCGCGAAATCTCACTTTCCTTTTTCTATTCCCATCCTACTTTGCACATGGATTTTGACTCAGTCGATTGTGCACGTATGTTTTTTTCTTCTTTTGTTCTGAGAAGCGCGGTTACTTATCTTACAAAAATGTTTATCCAAAAAAAAAGGCAGACAAAAAGACAACAAAATTGTGCAAGTTTTGCTATGTCGGATGTTTGTATGCTCCAAAAATGTAGACTTATTGTTTCCCAACGTTGACGTATAATGTTTGATCATTAGTCAGATAGAAGAGCTTGGCACGGTGCCGTGCCTTCATTACGTTACTCTCAGCGAGAGTCTAAAGCTTGTACCTCAAAATATCTGCGTCTGCTTCAATTGGATTTTCGAGCATCGTACATCAGATTGTTCACAAAAATCAGAACCGCTGTGTCTCGCACAGGGCTCTCAGATCATGCGTCAGCTGTCAAATTCACCTGGCCTTCGACAAAATTTGTTTATCGTATCGTGGAATAACACAAATTTTTGTTGCGCATTTTCAGGTGGCCATTAAAATAATAGATAAGACTAAGTTGAGCGAGGAAAATCTGGCAAAGATATTTCGCGAAGTGCACATAATGAAGAGACTGCGACATCCTCACATAATCAGGCTCTATCAGGTCATGGAGACGGAAAAAATGATATACTTGGTGACCGAGTATGCGCCGGGAGGCGAGATATTCGATCACCTCGTTAGAAACGGTAGAATGGCGGAGCCCGAAGCCAGAAGAATCTTTGGACAAATCGTTCTAGCGGTGCGTTACCTTCATCAGCAAGGAGTCGTTCATCGAGACCTCAAGGTACGGTCAATTGCTTTTCTCCCTTTTCATCAAGTCCAAAATGTTTTAATCGACGAGTAATTGAGAAAATTATTTTCATTTATGCATTTACAAAATTCAATTGATGTAATGAGAATTCATGAGTTCGTCATCTTTTAATTGTTGAAACAATAATTTCTATAGAAACAAATTTTTCGTTCGATATAAATAATTAATAATCTATGTAAGATCAAATAATCGAGTAAAAAATTATTATACTTATAATTAGTTGTATTTTTTTATCTTACTATCAAGGGCTCAAATTGTAAATCATAGGGTGTCTAAACAAAGTTCGATACGAATATTAATAAAAATTTTCGCTTTGCAGGCTGAAAATTTATTACTCGATGCGGATAATAATATAAAGCTAGCGGATTTTGGATTTAGCAACAAGTACACGCCGGGAGTGCCGTTGAGTACGTGGTGCGGTTCGCCGCCCTACGCGGCGCCGGAGATATTCGAGGGAAAGCACTACGACGGCCCGCGAACGGACGTCTGGGTACGTGCGAGCTAGATTGCTCATTTTTTTTCTTTGTTTCTCCATCGTTGAATACACACCAAAAAAAAAATAACGAATTACTCCCGAGAACCTTTCGTCCTTTCCGCTCCAATTGCGCTTTACAAGATCCGGAGGTTCCCGAAAAGTTGAGTAATAACAAGTTCGCGCTTGGCCTACAACATTGTTACAGAGCCTTGGTGTAGTCTTGTATGTGTTAGTTTGCGGAGCACTACCCTTCGACGGACCGACGATGCAACTTCTTCGCTCGGTCGTCATATCCGGAAAATTTCGAATACCTTTCTTCATGTCGGCAGGTGGGTTTTTCCTTTTTTTCAAAAATCCATTTCATCTTCGCAATCCAAAAATTCCAAATTCAAGATATATCTGAAATATATATATATATAAATATTTCTAACAATTGAAATTAAATTATATATAATAATACGTATATAATAAATATATCATATAAATATAATAATAAATAATAACAATGATGTTAATAATATATTACTATTATTATTAACAATGATAATAATATTATAATAATGTTATAATAATAATATTATTATTATTTTAACAATAATAATATATTTATAATATATTCATAATATACTATTATTATTTTTATTCTAATTTATGATATTATTATTATTATTATTATTATTATTATTATTATTATTATTATTATTATTATTATTATTATTATTATTATTATTATTATTATATTTATATTATATATATATGAATTATTATTGTATGTATGTTATTTTATATATGTATTTAAAAAATAAATATATCCCAATTCTAATTGAAATTAAATTTAAAATTTTCAAAAAACAAAAATTCTCTGATAAATTTCATTGCCATTTTATTAAAATTCAATTTTTATCTTCCTAGAATGCGAAAAACTCATAAGACACATGCTGGTGGTGGAGCCGGAACGGAGATTGAGCATATCACAGATACTCGCTCATCCTTGGATGGGCGGCGACGGGATCACGGAGCCGGAGCCGGGAGGGTCGGTAACAATCATCGTCTAAGAGAATCAAAACTGAATCAACGCAAAAAAATCGTTTTTTTTTTTTTTTTTTAAATCTTTTTTCGTCGTTCAAAATTCGTTTTTTCATTGTTGAAAATTTTTTTGCGAATCCACGAGCATTGTCTGAAGATTATGAATGTTTAGGTGCAGTCCGGAAACGACGCATCCGCCGGTACTGAACCAAGTTGTGATAGAAAACATGCTGAGGCTTCCGGGTCTAAGCGCGGATACGTTGTTGAACGCCGTCCAAGGAAACGCCTTCGATCACGTTTCAGCGATATATCATTTATTAGCCGATCGTCTCGAAACGACGATGCCAACGTTACCCACCATACAAAATATTTCGGGAGATTACATGCCCGACGGAGCCAACCAATTGGAAAAGGTAAATCGCGATTCGCAAAAACCAAAAATCTTCTTGTTTTTTTTTTCTCCAATTTCTTGCTCGCGAGATTTCCGTTCGTAATTAATTTTTGAGCGACCATCAAACTCGCACGGTTCGAATCGTTATCTCGAATCTCGTTGAGACGAATTTTTTTTAATCTCCGTTTGATAATAAATCGAAATTTTAAATTTAAAAATCGTAGTTCGGCGAAGCCGAAACCGAGTCGGACGAGAGAACGGCATTGCATTTGCCACCGGGAACGCCTTACCACGCGACGAGAAGACACACCGTGGGTCCCGGAGATTCGTCTCACCAATCGCCGTCGCCGTATCCTTACGCTTGCAATTACACGCAAGGTTATCCGCACTCCCTAGGACTACCGATGATGCAATGCAACGTCGATCCTCAGATGTTGCCGCACACGAATCTCCCTCTTAATCTTCCTCTCGTGCAGCATCAACCGCCGCAAAATTTCCAAATAAAGGATCAACATTTGCTTAAACCACCTACGGTCATGGGAGCCAGTGAGTTCACGGACATCATTTGTGTCAAATTCGTTTAAAATTATTATTTTTTAGTTTTTTTTTGTTTTTTTTTTTTTTTTTTTTTAAGTTGTTTGATTAAAAAATTGGAAGAGAGTAATCAACATTTTTGTTTTTTTCGTTTGATCAGGTAGTTTCGGAAGAAGAGCTTCGGACGGTGGTGCGAACCTTCACGTTTACTATCAGCAGCAGCACGGTAGCGGAAGCGGAAACGGCGAAGAGGGCGGATGGAGTCAACCCGGCAGTAGAGAACATTTGCAAACGGTGAGGATCGTTTTTTATCGAGAAAGTCGTCATAGTATAAAAGAATATTTAAAAGAAAAAAACGTTTGTTTCTTCAAATATAAATATATTTGAACAAAATAGTATATTTTCTTAAGATAAATTGTAAGCTCAACGACACAATGTCGTCAATATTGTCAGTCCATGCGACAAGAGTCCGAACGAGCTGATGTTCATCCTGTTCGCCAATCTTTCGTTCTGCAAAAATGGTCAAAAAAAATTTCACCCACGCTTGACATAGATGAGAAGGGCGAATATTTACGTCCTGGGACTTAAATGTGCACTTTTCCGTACGATCTGCCATACGAACAGTCGAGAGTCGCGAAAAGGCCTATTTTACCTCCCGCAAACATGCGCAAAAAAGCGTGGAAAACATGGTTGCGTTATATAAAAAAAAATTCACGCACGCTTGACATAGGTGAGAAGAGGGAATATTTACGTCCTAGGACTTAATAGTGCACTTTTGCGTACGATCTAACATACGAACATTCGAGAGTCGCGAAAAGTCCTGTTTTGGCTCCGGCAAACACGCGCGAAAAAGTGAGGAAAACATGAAATCCGTCGAACGAACGATCTCGTAATGATTACAGGGCGGAAGTCCGACGATGGGCCAGTGTTCGCAAACGTTGAGCGTTGGAACCAGTGGCAGTAGCGGTGACAGCAGTGGCGGAAGCAGCGCGAGTTCGACGGGTGGCAACGACAGAAGAAGACGAAGCGGTCTGACAGCTGTTATGCAACGTCCAGGTACGATAACGACTCTCTCGCGATAATTTCACGCTCCTTTGCACCGTTGTGGTCATTATTATATTCTCCACGTTGTTAAATGGGCCCACGGAGCGGCCTTTTTCCCCGGTTTTTGGTAGAAGAATCACGTAACGGCTATCACGTAGATGAAAAAAAAAAAAACAAAAAGAAAAAAACGACAAGGAGAACGCGAGATTTTTCGTTGCGACGAAAACTTTATTTTTCATGGCTGCACTGAGTTTTTATTATTGTGTACAACAACCGTTCCCATTTGCTCTCAGAGATAGGCAATCTTTGGTACTTTTTCAATCGTCCAAATTAGTATCGTTCATTTGACAAAGTGAAAAAAATAATGATAAACTAATAAAATTGATAAAAATGCTCGAAATATTGTATAAAAATTATTATCGAATAAATAACTGGCGTAATAAACGTAAATGGTCGATTTTACAGTAGCAAGAAGTACCTATCTCTGTTCACTCGGTATTCTTTTTTTTTTTTCATCGTATCCACGTATCGATGTTTTTAATGTGGCTTTCTTTTACAAGCTTCATAGTTATCGCACAGACGAAAAAGATTTTTTTTTTTAAATCAAGCCGAACAGAGCAAACGCTTTTCGCGGTTTATCAGCCATTCATAAAACTTTGTGTTTCACGGAAATTTGTGTTTGTGTGTATTTTTTTTCGTTCTTTAATTTTATTTGATTTTTTTTGTTCGTTTTGATTTTATCATTTGGTTTTTTTTCGTTTGTTTTCGTTTGATTTTGCGCATGGTTTTGTTGTTGCGGTCGCACGGCCGTTGCCTCGTTGGTTGGTAACATGCATGTAGTTATAAACCCGGATCTGGTCATGGAGGTGGAAGCTAGGATGAATAGAGCGTACCTGCCGTCGAGACTGCTGCCGAATCATCTGCGCGGCCCGACCTCGCTTCCCCATCACAGGAAAGCCTCGATGTATCCCACCGGCGTTGGTAAATTCTTGCACTCACGTAAACAAGCTAAAACAAACGTTCGGAATGAAAAAAGAAAGAGAAAAACGAAAATTCCCAACGTTAAATATCGTTAATTCGGTCGTGACATTTGTGTATTGAACGTTGCTTTCGTTGGCCGAGTTTCGTGTTCGGCACGATTAATCGATGATCGTACTTTTAAGGTTTTCGTGATTATTGACGCAATCAGAAATGTGCTAAATTGAATCAGTTAATTATTTTTTGATATTTCGTTGCCTGGAAACGTAGCGAATTTAGTCGGAAAATAAATATTGTTAATGGTTTAGCAGAAATTCGATAATTTCTATCTCGCTATCTCTCTATCTTTCCATCCCTCTATCTGTCTATCTCTCCATCTCTCTATCTCTCTATTTCTCTATCTTTCTAGCTCTCTAATTCTTCATCTCCATATTTTTATCTCTCAATCTCTCTATCGCTCTATCTTTCTATCTCTCCATCTTTCTATCTCTCTATCTCTCTTTCTCTCTATCTCTCTATCTCTCTATTTCTCTATTTCTCTATTTCTCTATTTCTCTATCTCTCTTTCGCTCTATCCCTCTGTCTCGCTATCTCTCTATCTCTCTATCTCTCTATTTCTCTATCTCTCTTTCGCTCTATTTCTCTATCTATCCATCTTTCCATCTCTCTATCTCTCTATTTCTCTATTTCTCTTTCGCTCTATTTCTCTATCTATCCATCTTTCCATCTCTCTATCTCTCTATTTCTCCACCTATCCATCTCTCTATCTCTCTTTCTCTCTATCCCTCTATCTCTCTATCTCTCTATCTCTCTATCTCTCTATCTCTCTTTCTCTCCATCTCTCTTTCTCTCCATCTCTCCATCTCTCCATCTCTCCATCTCTCTATCTCTCTATCTCTCTATCTCAACAAAAACTGAATAATTGTATGAAAAAAATAAACATTTTGATTTCGCGCATTTCTGTCGGAAAGAAGAGTATGCTTGTAACTTTTTCGACGTCGTTCGCAGGAGCCAGTAGGGATTCGTACAAAGAGCCGAGCGGTCACGTGGCTACCGAGAGGTATTCGCCGGTTCGCCGAGCGTCCGAAGGTTCCTGTCCTCCCGGACCTGGAATTCAGGCTTTGCAGCACGAGTATCAGCAATTGCAACGACTCGCCTCACCTTCTCACAGTCCTGCCAGCATTCCCGGTTCTCCGGTTCACGAGCGAGGAGTCGCGGCCATTACGCAAGGTAAAACGCCGCCTCCAACGCTTTTTTTCATGGCTACAAGATATACAAACGATTTTTTTTTAAATTACTTTTTCTTATTTTTATTTATATTATTTTATTTTTTTTACAAATTTATGACGACTAGGGCTTAGTGGATTGACGACGGCACCGGTACAAGGCAGCATAGTTCATGGAACACCCACGCAACCGCCGGCTGCGCCTCTCGACCTCA
Organism: Sussaba pulchella; assembly: GCA_963971145.1. NCBI lineage: Eukaryota > Metazoa > Arthropoda > Insecta > Hymenoptera > Ichneumonidae > Sussaba > Sussaba pulchella. Next base: position 17,304,147 of record OZ020166.1, read on the forward strand.
GTCCGTTGAGGCACCACAGATCACCGGCAACCACACCGGTCAGCTATTCCCCGAGTAATAGTCCGGCTTTGGACATGATTCAGGAGGAACATCCGGTAGAAATACCGAGGGTACGGCTACGAATTTTCTATTCAGTACAATATTCAATTATTTCCTAGTCTAGTCTAGTAGCGTCTGGTAAAAAAAAAGGAGGAATATCCGCTGATAAAAATTATCGATAGTATAATGATTTCAATTATAATAATCAATTATTGAAATAATTATTATTTTAACAATAATGATTATTTCTTAATATAATTATAGTCATAATAAATATTTCAATGATTATAGTCATAACACTAATAAATTATGATAATTATAAAAATAATAATAATTATTTTATTATATCATTAAATTATTATTATTATTATTATTATTACATTATATTATATTCTATACTATTAAATAATAAGTATTATATTATTCGTCGTAATTTATCACAATAAACTATACTATCAAAAATAATAAATGACAAATCACGACAAATAAAACAATAATAATTATTTTCATAATAACCATAATTTATCATTGTTATTACTATAATTATTGAAATATTTATTACACCTACAATCATATTAACGACTAATCATTACCATAAAAACAATAACCATTCCAACAATCATAATTATAAATTAACAACGAAACCAATGATTGTTCAGCCACCAATTGTAATAACCCGAAAAAAAAAAAAAAACCCCCTTCCAGGTACCACCGCAAATATCGGTAACGGACGTGCTCGGCGGTCAAGTGACATTGGTCGGATGTTCGCCATCGCCATCTCCATCCCTCGATTCTCTCGAGGACGCTCTCACTCACTACAATCCTCTGCCGAGTTTCATAATCTCGGAACCCTGCGATCCCTCGCGGCCCAGCATAACCCGAGGAATCGGCCGACCTTTGTGCTCACCTTTACCCGCCGAGGTCGAGGTAACGCTATCCGACGAATCCAGCCGATTGAATTCCGAAACGATTCTCGGCCGCGTCAAGCAAATAATCGACGCTCGAGCACCGCCGAAAGGTTTCATCTTCTCCAGGGAAGAAGTCGAAGGCGGTGGTTTGAGTCTGGAATATCCCGGTGGCGTGCAGATCGAGTTACGCGTTTGCGAATCCGAGGAACGCGAGGTCAAAGGTATAAAGATGCGACGAATAAGCGGCGATCAGCTGCAGTACAGTCAATTGTGCCAGCAACTCATCTCTTGTATCACCGTTTGACAAGAATCAAGTCGCAATAAGATCTTCGCGCTATCATTCGTTCGATTCGTTTCTCGTATGGGTTTTAGTCGGCTTTTTTTTTTTGTTTTTTTTTTTTTGTTCGTACGGCGACGACGTTTCGACGTTGTTACATTCCTCGGTGTCGCGCGATCATCGTCAAGACCACGGTAATGGCGTAGTTTGTGCTGGATTTGTCGTATTCGTGCACAACAGGGTGGACCTTGTTTGGGGTGTTTTGGAATTTTGACAAGTGCACCCCTTAGATAGGTTCGAAATAAATTTTAAAAAACATATGTGCAACACTGCAGCACTGTAGTTCGATGCGAAGACGTGCCTGTGAACTCGTTTTGTTTCCCATTTAAATAACATGGGGTTTTCATACTTATTCAGTCATTACTTTTTTTTTGGAAGTGCTCCTAAGCATTGAAAAAAATATTATTCGTATAAATCTATTCTTAATTGGTATATCTACGTGTCAAATTTTTTACAAGGTGTCACAGCCTTTACCCTCCCCAACCCCACTGTATTAAACACGACGGTGAATTGTTACAGGCGAGATTTTGTAAAAAAAATTTTACACGTAGATATAACAATTGAGAATAGATTTATATGAATAATATTTTTTTTTTTTTTTCAATGCTTAGGAGCACTTTAAAAAAATAATGACTGAATTAGTGTGAAAATATCATGTTATTCAAATGGGAAACGAAACGAGCTTACAGGCACGTCTTCGAATTTGACTACAGTGGTGGGGTTTTGCACGTATTTTTTTAAAATTTATTTCGAACCTATCTGGGGGTCGCACTTGTCGAAATTCGACAACACACCAAATAAGGTCCACCCTAGTGCATACGTTGATCACGTTTGACGTTATTTCTAGCCACGTGTGGTCATATTCGTACGAATTACGTTCGTAATATCGCACGGATTCTTATCATTTTTGTCTTCGGATTAATTTTTTTTTTTTTTTTTTTTTTTTTTTTCGTCATCGAAGCGTTGATCGATCCGCGATTTTTCGAAAATTTCGAGATTTGTCGCGTTGGGAAATCGCGAAACCGACGCGGTTGTTTCGTTACATCGATCTGCGGGGAATTGATTAATCATATGGATTATTTTCGTTTGGTTATCGCGAGATAGCAGGGAAAAAAATGACGTTTTCGAGGATCGTAAATTGCGATGATTTCGATTTTAAACAACGTGACGTGACGTATCTTGACTCAGTCGAACAATCTCTCGTTATTTCGGGACGGATACGCGATATAACGACGGATTTTTTTTTTTGCCACTCGATCACGAGCAAATTTTCTGTTCATTTGCTTGAGACGGTTTTATCGAAGAGACTCGAATCGAGTAACGAAGGAGGCATGCCTTATCAAAAGTAGCGAGAGATGCAAGTATCGAACGTGAAACGTCGATAATTTCGACGTTAATTAACTTAGAATCATCGTCGACGATCAAAAGCCATCGGATTAAATAACGTTTGATACTTTTATTTTCTTTTTGTTTTCGCTTCGCAAAATCTTTGAGAGACGAAGTTATGCGAATACTTCTCATATCAAATCGAACGAGAATGATGTTGTGGGTAATTATTTTCACAATTATTCGGAGCATTCGGTGCTGCGCGATGTTTGGAAAAATAAATGAGAAAAGAAAACCGTGAAATGATAAAACAGTGAGAAACAGAGCGTTATTTAGATAATTGAAATAACAATTTTTCATAACCGTGTAAATAGTAATATTAGTTGTAAATACTTCGTAAAAATCTCTTACGAAAATTATTATTCGTGTTATTGTGCACCGTCGAAGTTTTTTTTTTTTTTTTTTTTTTTTTTTCAATCAATTTCGAGAAGAAATTAATGAATTTCTCTTTAATTATTCATCATAAAGAAATACATTTTCTTCGCCGGATATAATTAAATATAATTTGACACTTCTCAACGATGGCTTCGAATAATTTTGATCTCTTTGTAAAAATTGTCAGACGCGGTGAAGCCGAAGATCGAATTATTTTACGTTTAACAACGATTTTCCGTGGAATTTTGATTATTCTTCGTAACATTACGTTCGCAATCTTACAAATTCGAAGCTTTCGGTTCGTTTGAATCGTTGCCAATTCTCATCTCCACATTTTTACCGATTTATCGTCGATCAACGTTTTTTTCCCCTCGTTTTATTTCAACCTCAGCCGTTGAAAAAAAAAACAAAAAATGCACTCGAGTACGAACTATCGCGCATAGTCGACAAAAGTGTACACATTCCAATCCCTTCGACGTAGAAAAAATATTTTAAAAAATTTAAGCAAAGAAACAACAAACAAAAAAATTATTCGCTCCGGTAGATTTACACGAGTACACGCCGGAGTTTCCCGAATTATCGTCGGGAAATGATGTTTTACCCGTTGACAAAAGAAAATTGTAGAATTTTGTAAATACCCATTGTAATATAATCGATATATCGTTGTCGTTTTTTTTCTCTTTTTTCAGTCGTTTAGATTCCGCAATGTCCGGAGCTACGGAAATAAACTTTGACGATGTCTCTTTTAAGTACCGGAAACGACTTCGGAAAAAAAAAAAAAACAAACAAAGAAACAAAAAAAAAATAAACGTTCTCGTGTGTCCGTGTATGAAGTGAAACAAAAAAAACAAAAAAAAAAATGAGGAAAGTTGTGCATATCTTTGACTAAGTATTTTGCATTGTCCCGAGGGCGATGAGAAATACGCGTTGTACCTCAAAGTCGCGACGAATCAGGTCTCTGTAGTTCGTGATTGTAGTTGCTAATGAAAAAAAAAAAAACAAAAAAAAAACAAACAAAAAAACCATTTTACTCATAGAATTTTAGAATTTGTACGCCGGTATTCGTTCGTAGAAGCGTTTTATCGTTTGAAAATTAATTCGTCACTGATGGAAAAAAAAAAAAAAAAAACACGGGGCGATTGGTATAACGTTTAAAAACGCGCACGAGCGCATGTCGAATAAGTCGCAACGCGTTTGATAAATTTTCCACCTATGATAAACGCAAAAATTAAATGAAAATAAAATTAAATAATAGAGAGAGATACGAGAAATAGATTGTACATAAACGCGTGAACAAAAATAAAACGAAACGTGAAATTCGCGAAGGTATGCATGGGAGACGCCTGCGTGTACATACACACGACGTATATGTACATACGCACATTAACGGGTACACGCGCGAGAGATGAGCTATGTATATTGAAGAAACAAAGAAAAAAAACAACACACACACACAAAAAAAAATAACTACTATACGAATAGAGTACGGATAGTATTTTCTGCTGTCAATTCTTCAACTAAGACTGTGATTTTTAAATATACTAAGTAAAATACCTAGAACTCATGATTAATGAATATCGATTGAATATGAGAAAATAAAAGTAAGAAAAAAAAAACGAATAACCATCGTCGTATTTATTGCGTTGATTCCCATTCGAATTAAGTATTGTCACAAGCCTCATTATTTTCAGAGAAACATACGATATATTGTATAACACGCCATGATTAACGGTCGAGAAAATAATTCATTATAATAAAAATGATTAAAATAATATTATTCGATAGAAGCAGAGTCAGATGTCGGCGACGACAAAACGCCAAACAAAATAGGTTATTCAGGTTATCTAAGTTAGTTTTAGGTTATTTAGGTTATTTTTAAAAAATAATTAATAGTAGTATTGAAAATGAATAACTTCATCATCATATCATATGCATATAATCTATCAAAGTTTATTTATTGTTATTATCATTATTGTCTTTGTTGGCGTTTTGTCATCTGCGCATAGTCGTCGACGTTTTGATTTCGGCGAGTTGTCATAAACCCTTTTCTTCGGTCATCGACTGACATCCGCCAGACTCTCAACGCCACTTTCGCCGCGACGAATGTCTTCGCGAGATGTTCAGTCGCGAGAATAAAAGACCGAGTCCTCTTTTTTTCCACATCTATTCTCGTTACTGCGAACGGCGCGGAAATTCTTTCGATTCCAATAACGCTGCTTCGTTCGTTTCAACGTAACCAGATCCAAAACCATTAGCACTCAACGCAAGAGTGTTTCATGGTACTGATAAAAAATAATCGTGATAACTCGTTTGCATCCCACGCACTGCAACAACCCATTCGCGATATAATCTCGCGAGAGAGAGAGAGAGAGAGAGAGATAAAGAGATAGAGATAAAACGGCACGCTGTTTCGCGACAAACAGCATAAAAAATGAAATGATAATGCCACCGTCTCGCTTGCATCTGATCTCTCCGGGAAATTACTTCCGTCAATCTCGTCGCAATGGAGATAGAGAGAGAGGATAATTTCTCGGACGCCAGTCTCGCGAGACTTTGGAGCGCCTGAAGATGAAATCACGCGGAGAGTTTGTGAAACGTCGTTGTGTGCTCCAGCAAACCCTCTGAGACACATATCACGTATTTACTGTACATATGCACGCACACATTGTTGTAATTTATATCAATGATTCAATGATGCTTTTGTGTGTGTGTGTGTTTGTAATGAACAAATTTATTGCTCAATTATTATTTTTTTATTGCTTTGTATTCCTGATTAATTCATTGCGGTAGGGAACAAATGCTGTGATTGCAGGTTTTTTTAATTGCCCCGAATTGTAGTTTTATTGATTTATCGAGGAATCTTCGGTAACTCTGTTATGTATATTAGGGTGGTTATTATTTGGATCATGTTTGATTTTTTATTGGGACGGCTTAGAAATCGATCGCAAAAAGAATGGAAAAATTGTCGAACCTACTTTGAACCCTTCGATCCAATTCTAAACATCGTCCTTAATGAGATGAATTATTGGGTTTGAAAAACTCACGATTCAAAGTTTATGAAAAAAAAAATCTGGGTATAATGGAACATGAATGGCACATGCGATAATGGTCGTCGTTCGATGAATCACGTCGGTGAGGTGTAGGAACGTTAGACCGGAAAGAAAACCTTCCAAACGACCTTGATCGAACCCGAACCGAACCTAAAATCGATAAACATTACGTCGCGTACAAATCGGACATCTCAATCGCATCTCCGGGTCTTCAATTAAATCCGGCTATTTATCGATACATCTCGAATCGTACCGTATGGGAGTTTCAAAATTTTAAAATGACCATTTATGAACGCCCCCATGTATATAACCATTAATCTGACATCTGGCAGCTGCTCGGCTCGCTCCAGCAGACTCAGAGATGCCTCAGTTGCGCGTGGCGTGTCGACACATTCGGATTGTACGGTGTGTCTCTTATCAAACGATCAACGTCCAGCCACTGGTTCGAATCCCCTCCAAACTTTTTTCCATTTTTTTTTTTTTTTTTACATTTTTTTTTTTTTCCACAACGTTTCAATGTATCTCAAAAACATCGTCAGTCGTGGCGTGAGATAAAATCTTTCCCCGAGGTCGAACATCTCGTTGCCATCGAAATCCGCAACGTCTCGCGTCTATCTCTTTGTTGCCGAGAAAATATTTATTTTACCTTGGCGCGGTTTTAACGACGAATAACAATAAACCCGCTCGAAGCACTTTTACGACACCCGACCTTATCGTTTCGATAATACGCTTTGTGACACATTTGCCTATTGTGACAGTTTCGTTCGTTCGCGCGTTGGTTTCTTTTTTTCGTTTGTTGTTTTTAATTCTTTTTTTTTTTAACATCGACGGACTTCGGCGATTGGACGCCACGTATCAGTACGGAACGGTTGCTTATCGCCCGGCTGCAGCATGTGGGACGCACATTGGCGCACATTGTTGTCAGCTAATGTCATGTTTTTTCCATACGGCCTCGGCGCGTAACGCGCCACGCGTTTCTTCAGTCGCAACACCTGTGTCAATTAATCGCGTTTTTCCCGACTTGTTCGTGAAAATTATTCGACCGGGAATTGAAACGGTTCAACTCGTATTGGTGAACCATTCGTCGGAATCGTTGCAACGTCGTCGACGAGAAGAATAATTATTCGTTCGATGGAATGATGATAAAAATAATATATTCCCGGAATTATTTTTTTATTTTGTTCGTCCGTTATTTATCTTCGTTATCCTGTTGTCGGATGAATTTTTTGTGACGTTTTGAGACACGATAATTCGTTGATCGTGTTTGCTTCGATTGAAAAATTGGATAGATTTTTTGGTTCGGTTTGTTTTTTTTTGTAAATTTGAGTTTGAGAATTTTTGAGAGGATTTTGGGATGTCTTCGACGATGAGGGACGTACCATGGGGCCTGCGATTTGTGGAATGGGTGTCCACGAAATGCTGTCCGCAAAGGGGTTTGGATCGATTGGCCTGGCATCGAGGCGGAGTATTGGCTCTGACTTATCTCGCCTATACCTGCTACCACATGTCCAGAAAACCCATTTCCGTAGTGAAGAACGTTTTGCACAGAAATTGCAGCGGTCTTTATCCGCCGAATGATATTGTCATCGACGACAACAACAGATACACGTGGTGCGATTGGGCTCCGTTCGGTCAGTATTTTTTGGATGGAATTCATGAATTATTTCTGAATTTTTCGTTACAGATTGATTGTGCTTAGTTTCAAATTAATCGATTGAGTAATTGTCGAGGAGTTTTGTCGTCAAGTCGTTGTAAATCACAGGTTTTTCCGTTCGACGTAATAAGAAGATTTTAAAATTGTTTGAAGATTTGCAGTTTTATTTATTTTCCAGATACACAAGATGCTTCCGCAATGCTGGGAGCCCTGGATTCCGCCTTCCTGTTCGCTTACGCCGCTGCCATGTTCCTCAGGTGAAATCTTCAAGTAAGCTGTTTGCAAGGTGAATCGACGTAGCAACTTTTCATTAATTTTTTTCTCTTTCCACTTCTCAGTGGTTTCGTAGCGGAGCGGGTGAATCTGCGATATTTTCTCTCTTTGGGGATGCTGGCTTCTGGTATTTCTTGCTACCTCTTCGGAGTCGCAAAACCGTACAATATTCACAATTTCTGGTTCTTCATCATTGTCCAGGTTTGCTCCCTTGCTTTTCTTTTCGTCAATTTTCTTCGCAACGTTCGCTAACATCGTTGTTAAATAATTTTCTGAAACGTTCAAACCCTCTGGTTAGGGGCGAGTAGTGAGAATCGGATTCTCTCCCTTTTGTACAACTTTTCATCGATCTCTAAAAAATAGGATTTGAACAATAACAATAAACGCCTGATAACAGTTTGAATATTGAATTAATCATTAAAATTAATAATTCCAACAATTTTGAAGTTATTAAATTAATAATATTAAATCATAATAATTGAATAATAAAGATACATTTTATTCATCAAATAAAAATTGATTATCATATTCATTATATTTAATTAATTATGAATTATTATTAATCAGTAATGGCATGATTAATCCCAATGAAATTATTACATTCAACTACTCGAAGTGATCTTTGAATTTTTATTCAAATTTAATAATATATAATAATAATAATAAAATAATATATAATATAATAATTATGATTATGATATTATAATTATATATATTATTTATTATTAATATAATTTAATATAATAATATATTATTGTATTATGGATAAATAATATATAATTTAATATATTATATATTAATATATAATATAATAATTATGTATTATATATATTATTGTATTATGTATAAATAATATATAATTATATATATTATTTATTATTAATATAATTTAATATAATAATATATTATATATTAATATATATAATATAATAATTATGTATTATATAATAATATATAATCAAATATATTATTTGTTATTATATTATTGTATTATATAATTATTATAATATAATATAATATTTTATTGATTATTCCATATATTTATTTTTTCATTAAATAAATAATTTTTTTTGTATTTTCTCATCACTATCACGTTGCAGGCGGCCGGAGGAATCTTTCAAACGACCGGTTGGCCCGGAGTGGTCACGGTGGTCGGCAATTGGTTCGGCAAAGGAAAGAGAGGTTTGATTTTCGGCGTGTGGAATTCTCACACGTCTCTCGGAAACATTCTCGGGACTCTGATAGCCGCGGAATTCGTGGAAACAAATTGGGGTCTCAGTTTTATTGTGCCCGGTGTGATAATGGGTTTCGCCGGGTTTGTGATATTTCTTTTTCTCGCTCCTCATCCGCTCGACGCCGGTTGCAATCCGCCGAATTTCATCGGATACAGAAAACTCGAAGCTACCACGAGTTCGGACGAGGGTTGTTGCGCCGACGATCCCGAATCCGCTGCCGTCGATCACGAGGACGTGAGTTTTGGCGAACAAACGATTTAAAAAAAAAAAAAATTTATTTTGAAATTTTTTTTTTATTTTTATTTTTTTTTTCGACTAAAATATATATAACCACGGTAGATGACAATCATTGCTCCGCATGCATCGGGTTGTGAAGCTTCGGCATGACGGATAATCGTTACACAAGTATTAATCATTTTTCACGAAGCAAAGTTGATAATTTTTTTTTTTTTCGCAAATGCTGATGACAAATAAAATTTTTATGGTATAAAAATCACGACATCGCTTTGTTCATTTCTACGATAATTCATAATATAATTTCGTTCTCGCATGAATTCGTTGATCGTTTCACAAATAAAACCCGCGAAAGCTTTGTGATATTTTTTTCTACGAACCAAAAAATTTGTTTACAACATTGGGTGTTTTTTTTTTAAATTTATGTACAAGTCGAAGTTGTTCTATCATAGTAACAAATTAGTCAAATTGTTATTCATCGAATTTACATTATTATTAATCGATCAAATGATATCCGTTTGATTATTCCTGTTTTTCAGAGCACAGGATTTATTTTATTTCATTCTTTTGCCACCGTCTTCCCATATTTCGGCATAAAAAATTTAGCTTCAACTCCAATTGTTCGTTTTAACATTCGTTCACGACGCAATAATTTTCCCGGCATTCGATCGTCGTACTCTTGTCGGTCTCGTTACATTTTTTCTTTACAGCGTTGTTATCGGCACGCTCGATACGCGCGCAATACTACCGAAAAAAAAAATAAAAATAAAAATAATAACGATTCTAACTACATAATCGGTTTGCCGTATTTTAGCGAGTCATCTATCGCCCCCCGTGGCGTCAACCGGACGCTCTCCTTGTAAGTGCATGCTCCATTCAGTTCTAATCAATAACAATTATTCAATTATTTTCCACCAAAACGATTTCGTTGCGTTAATTTTTTTTGTTTTTTTTTACCGATGCATAATCGACTAATGCTTGTTTTATCTCGCTTTGAATAATACACGAAAATTTATTCGTCAATATTTTCATCGTTAATTGTTTATCATTGTGTTTTTCCGCGATCAAAGATCGTCCAGCGTTTCATGCATCGGATAATAGAACAGTGGTTTGTGACGATGGAGGACATTCAAATGATTCTTATCCGTTCAAATTTGAACTTTGTCACGTCAAAATAATTCTGTAAAAATATTAATTTCGTTTGATTAATGTATTATTTTTTTTTTTTTTTTAATTTTTTGCACACAAGGACGAGACGAACGGAAGGTCGGAAACGAGTCCGATGCTTTCGGTTAATCGACGATCGCACAATTCGAGCGGTGAGAGAGCCATTGGATTCATCGGTGCCATGAAAATTCCAGGTGTCGTCGAGTACTCGCTGTCTTTATTTTTTGCCAAACTCGTGAGCTATACATTCCTCTACTGGTTGCCACTTTACATCAAATCCTCGAGTTAGTATACATGAAAAAAAAAGAAGAATATCTATATATTTGAGTTTCCCTGTATATTCGGATTTATTTAAAGATTTTTGGGAATTTATTCAGCCACCTACAATGCAAGACTGAGCGCTGATCTTTCGACTTTGTTCGACGTCGGTGGCATAGCGGGCGCTATCGTGGCTGGAATACTTTCCGATTCCAGTGGAATGAGCGCTGTTACGTGCGCAGTTATGTTTATCGTCGCAGTTCCTATGGTAAATTATTTATTCGAAAAATTTTAATTCTAAAGTTATAAATACCGATCTTGAATTTTTAATATAGATGGTTTGAACTGATTCAATTTTTTCTTGTCCAATTCCGTGATAACTTCACCGAAAAAAAATATATTCGGTGCCAATCTGGGGGGTGAGGGAGTCAAAATTGGTTCAAACTTTACCCAAGCACCACCCTAATGCCCACGATAAAAATTTTCACGTCAATATTTATCCGAAAAAAAAAAAAAAATAAAAACAAAATGTTATCCAGTAAATTTTCTTCGCTCAAATACGTGAATTTTTATCATTACTGAGATTGCGTCGTTAATTCAGACTTCGAGTTATAAATCGGCGTGAAACATTTCAAATTGTCGGTTAAAAATGTGTGTCGTGACGTTTTTTTTTTTTTTTTTTCAGATGTTCGTGTACGATTATGTTGGAAGCAGTACTTTGACGCTGAACGTGGTATCGTTGTTGATCGTCGGAGCGTTGGTTAACGGTCCTTACGCCCTCATAACGACGGCCGTTTCGGCTGAACTCGGTACGCATCCGAGTCTGGGTGAGGATTCGAAGGCTCTCGCGACAGTCACGGCGATAATCGACGGTACCGGGAGCATAGGAGCCGCCATCGGACCGCTTCTCGCCGGTTTGGTTTCCGGATGGATGGGCTGGCCCAGTGTATTCTACATGCTCATGGGCGCCGATGTTCTCGCGTTACTGGTACGAATTAATACGATTTGTGGAAAATTCGTCTGGAAATAATTCGTCTAAAGCAGTTTGTCTAGTAACAATTCGTTTAAAAAACAATTGGTCCAAGAAAAATTCGTTTAAAATAATTCATCTAATTTTTACGCGAATTGTTATTAGACGAATTACTGTTAGACGAATTGTTATTAGACGAATTACTGTTAGACGAATTTTTATCAGACGAATTACTGTTAGACGAATTGTTTTTTAGCCGAATATCTTGAGACAAAATTTTCTGCAAACCATTAATCCATCCCTCATAATCTTAGATGAATTATTTTTAATACAGTTTTCCCACTTCTTACCTATAAAACGTTATTTTAAGACTCCTACACGCTCTTGAAAGTTAAAAAACGATTTTTCATGTTGTATTTTGGTTTTTTAGTACAGCCGTCGATTATCATTGAACGGCCAGAGCGAATCTTAAGCCTGAGTTAATTTCATTCGGCATGAATTTCATATCACGTCTGATTTGTTTTTTCTTTATCATCCGCAGTTCTTGTCACGATTGGTCTTCAGGGAATTACGCGCATTTGGACAAAACCGTACATTCCCAAGGATAAGGCTGCTCCATAGATTAAGATACTTGTTTATTCGTTGACAAACCGCGTATAACCGATCGCAATGAATGACTTACGTGTACTTGAAATAAATGTTATTTTTATACAAAAGCGAAAACCCGGATTTGAAGTTCGAAATAATTGCGAACGGTCCTAAGGTATTCCTTTGGGAAATACGTAGCTGATGTCGTCACCGAATTCGCCCCAAGCGGCGCGTTGCGTTTGGAACGTTACGATCCAAGCCAGAAGCACGGCCGACCATAAAATAGCTCCGATCCCGGAAAGTATAACGTCTGAAAGTAAATTTACATGAGCTACCGCAAAACAAATGCAAGCCTTTTTATTTTTTTTTATTTTTAACTATTGAGAAAGTTTTGACAGTCTTACATCTTCGTATTTGCTTCTGTTCTTCGTAATGAGGAACGACGAAGGCTTCCTTACGAAACCAAATTGTGTTGACGGCCCAGAGAAAAGGTAGCATCGCGAAACCCGCTGGATGTTGGAAAATTACATCAATTTTTCTCTTCAATAACGCAGTGAATATGACAGACACAAAAATAGTTCAAAATCGAATGCTAACCTCGAAAATACCATCTGCAGAGCTCGAGCTTCTTCTCGTTTGTCATTTTTGCCAAATCCATGATGATTTTTGTGCCGACTGAAAGCTTTTCGCAATGATACGTCTCAGAAACAAAAACTCCGGAATGTCCTGAAGCACCCTGAATTACTTCTGGACAACAAAGCTGACTGGCGAGGAGGGGAGATGCACCCTAAGCCTAAGACTGCGTTCCAAAACTTTGCTCGAGTACTTGTCGTTCCATCTCTCTCGGTCCACCTCGACGGCCAATCGCGCTGTCTCACTCGCAATCACGTCGAGTCAACTCGAGTCAGCATTCCGAACGCAGCCATCGACGTATATATCTGAATAATGCTGCGAGAAAAATTGTAATCGCAATAGAAAGAGAGGGAACCAGAGATGAATAGGGAGATGGCCAGCGCTCGGGTTTCACTCAAATTGTGGTGGCGCCTTTTCGCCGTAGCGGCCAAAGCCCGAAACAGAGAGTGCAAGTCGGCGAAATTACCCGAGCGAAAGAGGGGAAATTGTGCTACCGTTTACGGGGATAGCATGCAATTCAGGCGGGGAAGCGAGCGCCGTTCGTGTAGCGGCCAGAATGCCGAAACAGAGAGTGTAAGTGGGTCACGTGACTCGTTCTTAACAGCTGAGGTTGAGCGGCAAAATCCAACCGCTCTGGCCGCCGACGCGATATCGCTGGTACACATGGCGAGGATCCGATTGACGTTGCTCATATTTTTTCTTGCGAGTTGCTTATTTTTTAAACGAAACGTAATTCACGGTACTCGCAATACAATATGTTGCATATGTTTTTCTTTTGCAGCCGCCAAAAATCAATCCATGACTGGATAAAATTATTTTTTTACAATAATAAAAGCGCTAATGGGAATATTAACACACACACGGACACACACACACACACACACACACAGCCACAATGCGTGGGGGTGCGTCGGAATGCGTGGGAGTGCGCGGGAGTGCGTGGGAGTGCGTGGGACACGGATCAAAATGAAATAAGTCAGACTGACACGGGTCAAACTGACACGGGTCGAAATAAAAAAAGTCAGACTGACACGGGTCAAACTGGCACGGGTCGAAATAAAAAAAAGTCAGACTGACACGGGTCAAACTGGCACGGGTCGAAATAAAATAAGCCAGACTGACACGGTCAAACTGGGATTGGTCAAACTGACACGGATCAAAATAAAATAAGTCAGACTGACACGAGTCAAACTGGCACGGGTCGAAATAAAATAAGCCAGACTGACACGGTCAAACTGGGATTGGTCAAACTGACACGGATCAAAATAAAATAAGTCAGACTGACACGGGTCAAACTGACACGGGTCGAAATAAAAAAAAGTCAGACTGACACGGGTCAAACTGACACGGATCAAAATGGAATAAGTCAGACTGACACGGGTCAAACTGACACGGGTCGAAATAAAATAAGTCAGCCTGACACGGGTCAAACTGGCACGGGTCGAAATAGAATAAGTCAGACTGACACGGTCAAACTGGGATTGGTCAAACTGACACGCATCAAAATGAAGCAAGTCAGACTGACACGGGTCAAACTGACACGCATAAAAATGAAGCAAGTCAGACTGACACGGGTCAAACTGGGAATGTTCAAACTGACACGGATCAAAATAAAACATTGCAAATGTTATTTGCATAACATTGCAAATATTTTGCGATCATCTTAGCAACGACGAGTATTGTTCGGGTTTGCGTAACGGCAATAAATTTCCGAAAATTTGTGCGCTCTCGGGAAAAACCCATTCAAACGAGGTCCTTTAAATTTTTTGCAATAACTAACGTTACCTGCGTCATCGTTAAACTTGAATGACCCACTTACACTCTTTGTTTCGGCATTCTAGCCGCTACACGAACGGCGCTTGCTTCCCTGCCGGAATCGCATGCTATCCCCGTAAACGGTAGCACAATTTCCTCTCTTTCGCTCGGGTATTTTCGCCGACTTGCACTCTCTGTTTCGGGCTTTGGCCGCTACGGCGAAAAGGCGCCACCACAATTTGAGTGAAACCCGAGCGCTGGCCATCTCCCTATTCATCTCTGGAACAGCTGATCGGTCGTCCTATTGTCCATTGCTGACAGCAGCGCTCTTGTTTTGATTCGTGGCAAGAACCGGAACTAATCTCGAGTCCTAATTAATCTTACTCGTAATTTCCTCCACCCGACTCAACGAGGGCGCCACATTGCGCGTTCGTGAAAATGAGTGGCGGTATTGTGCGAACCGCGAAGGGTTGAAAATAGAGCGAACAATATAATCGTTGTTAACTTCCCGATTTTATAGGAAAGCTGTTTTATACTGCTAAAGCTGTTCAGGCTGTGCGTTATCAGTTTATTAGTTATCAGTTAGTCAGTGAGTCAGTTAGTCAGTGACTCAGTTAGTCAGTTAGTCAGTGAGTCAGTGAGTCAGTGAGTCAGTGAGTCAGTGAGTCAGTAAGTCAGTAAGTCAGTAAGTCAGTTAGTCGATTAGTCAGACATAACAACTATCCGCTTAATAATTAAATAAATCAATCACCGGAGTAATTAGTAATTACCTCATCGCGAAGATCGTAAAGATGAGAGAACCTTAAGGCGATGAGCCACTGATCTACGTCGACTGAACTGGACTAAACGGTGCAATGATTCGGAGCGTGTAAACGTTATCAACGTTTACATGCAAGCAAAATAGCACAATAGAGCATCGCCGTACCGCATCATCCGGTCTCCGATCGCTCCGATGGTGAAGTTGATTGTGTACAAAAGTCGTGTTGCGAACTTGCGTGCAGCATCCGCTCTCAACCGCATCGTTGTCGCGATTAATCTATTCATCTCCGATATCGCCACCGAAATCTCGAGAAATAAAATTTATTGTCTTTTGATGTCTCTTCGTTGCTGAAACACTCCCTAAAAATCGTGTGCATCTCCCTAATAATCTCTGGAAATATAAATATGCCGATAGAAGTCGACGCTGCTCGCTGTTTCAATTCTGAAGGGGCAATGTGGACCAAGAACGTGATCGGACAAAGCCAAACATTGTTCGGACATTGATAAACATCTTTCGTCGATTGATTGATTGGTTTTTTTCTCTTGCTTTCCCGAAGACGTGCGAAAACTTTCTTTGGCAATTAAATATGATGGTCGTCGACGTCGGTGGCGTTTGTGGCAATTAGAATCGGAACTTTGAACCTTGCGAACGATGGTTGTTATTATCTGAAAATTTCATTGCAATTCATGAGGTCGCATAGCCATACGGCGGTTTAGTAAGGTTAGTGTTTGGGTGTTTACATATATGCCGTTCACGTAATGTCATGTTAATTGTATATATTTTTAGTGTGGCTCTACGGTAGTAAAACCTTGGTTTTTTTTTTTTCAATCGGGCAAAAAAGTTGGTGAAAAATAGGTGAATCGTATATTTACGAGTCTAAATCGGGTTGTACGTGTTGAGCATGGCAAATAGCTAAACTTATAATTGATCAACACTCGAGGATGTTTATTTACCACTTTGTGAAATAATTGAAGGCAAATTCGCAAAGCCCTGATTTTCGTTTCGAGATTCAAAGGGCAAAGCTTGTGTTAATACACTGCACAAACCTTCCAATTTCCATCTCTGTCATACCACTTGTCCGTAAACTCGTAAATTGATGCCAAAGTAGACAACGTAGGAGCGAAAAATATTTCTCTCTAATAATCCAGAAATAACGCCGCTGCATCTTGCATCCATATCGCAATTCAACTTCGATCTCATTGCAGATGCCTCGCAATCGACAAAGAACCACGAACAAAGGACGATGGACGAAAGAAGATTTGGAAAACGCCAGAAAATGCATAGTCGAAGGTAAAACGTCCATGCGAGAAGCTTCCAAAAAATTTGGCATACCATTCGCCACCCTTCAAAGAAGAATGAAAACCGACGCCGAAAGCGTGACGTCCGGTCCCGCCATGGGTCGCAAGGCCGTTCTGAGTCCGTCCCAGGAAAAAATCATGGTTGAATCCATAAAACTCCTCGGCGAGCTCTTCTACGGTTTGAATTGTCAACAAATTCGTTACGTCGCTTACGAATTCGCCGAACGTCAAAACATCGTTCACAATTTCAACAAAGAAAAAAGATGCGCCGGACGCGATTGGTTGGACGGCTTTCTAAAAAGAAATCCAACGGTGACCATAAGAAAACCCGAACCTCCGCCGTCCAACAACAGCAAAGTCGCAGCTTTCAACAAACACGCCGTAATCTCATTCTTCGACAATCTCGAGAGAATAATGGGAAAACATTATTATCCATCGCCAAGAATCTTCGCCGTTGACGAGACTGTAATCACAACCATTCAAGAACCCGGAATTCTCAGTCTACCAGGAATTCTCGTGGAAAAAGGTCAAAAACGAACCGGTTCGTCCACAAACGAGGAACGTGGAAAAAACCTAACGGTAATTTGTGGAATGAACGCAGCTGGAACTTTCGTACCGCCCATGTTTATTTTTCCTCGCCAAAGAATTTCCCAACAGATCCAACAAGGAGGTCCGACCGATGCAATTTATCATTGCACCAAAGACGGTTGCGTAAATTCAAATTTATTTTTCATTTGGTTGCAACATTTCAAAATTCACGCCAAACCGTCGAAACAAAATCCATGTTTGCTCGTTCTCGACAATCATTTGAGTCACGTTTCGTTGAAATGTCACGAATTTTGCAACAAGAACAACATTGTTTTGTTACCCATACCACCGCACACGTCGCATCGCATGCAACCTTTGAACGTGGCTTTTTACGGTCCGTTGAAAAAATCTTTTCGTAAAGAATGCGAAATTTTCATGACCAGTCAGAGTTTGAAAAATATTACGCAAAATGATTTAGCGACGATTTTCAACAAAGCTTATTTGGCGGTTGCGGATGTTCAAAAAGCCGCGGCGGGTTTTCGAATCGCCGGTATTTGTCCGATAAATCGAGCTATTTTCACGAACGAAGATTTTGTGTCGTCGAAAGCGTTGTTGGTGTGCGACGTTGACGCATCGTATGGGGAAACTTCCGTGCCGATTACGGCCGTTAATCAACCGACTTTGGGACATTTTCTTTATAACAATCTCGGCGATAATTCTCACGAGGATCCGAGGGTCAGTGCGAACATGCAGATTCTTTACGGACCACCCAAAGTCGAGGAAACTCCCTTCAAACCTTTTCCACATTCCTCGACCGATGATCCACTGGCCTATTAACGTTCTATTCTCAGATAATCGATGCGGAAATATGTTTGAAATTTTATTTTTTCTTTCTATTTAATTCTCAATCGGATTTGATTCGTTCGAGTTTTGGGGGTGAAAATTTCGAACTTCGATGCGTTGGGGCGGATTGAAAAATTGCGCGATTTTGTTGTGTTTTTGTGAACTTGTAAAGATAATTTTTCGGTCTTGAGTTTGGGAATTTGAGCGCGAATGGAAATGACGTTTCGTTTCGATGTAATCCGCTGTAGCAATTGAACAATGTTTGTCGTATGATGTAATGAGAATTAACAGCAACCGACTTGGGACGATGACGTCGCCCGGTGCAGCGAGAGATTGATGAGTACGAGAATCAACGGACGGGAGAAGCCCGGAGTAAGTCGAATATGATTTTTTTTTTTTTCGTCTTTAATCGTACTAAATTAATTCCTTCTGATCGAATTTTTGTTATTTATTTATACGAATTGGAAGTAAAAAGAAATGAGAAATTAAGAAAACAATATTTACGTATTAAATGAAAATATGTTAGTACTGTTCTGTTGACTATGCAAATTGATTATTAAAAAATCATCAAAGTTAATTGTGATCTTGGTGGACGGATCGTTGGGCAAAAAGTTAGCTAAAAATTGGTGAATTGTTGATTGATTAATTTAGATCGTTTCGTATAGATTTTTCCAGAGAAATAAAAGAAAAAAAAGTGAATTGCAAAAGCTAAAATAAAAAAGCTAAAATAAAAAAAAGTAAATTGCAAAACTTAAAATCGAAAATGGAATATATTTGCAACGATGAATTATTATTGAACCAAATTTTCGATGATTCCAGAAAACGGCTTTGAACCGTAGAGCACCAGTATGAAATTGGAGAATACATCCATCGCGTTTCACGAGCAAGATGAAATCCGCATCCGGACCATTCCAAAATACATGCAATGCACGTTAGATAGCGTACGAAGAGAAATGAACGATATTAAATATTATAATTCTACGTCGCTGTACCACCGATTGTACATTTTATCATCGATCCAATATACATTTATAATGTAATTAACTATTTTGTCATTGAATTACGACGTAATTCCTACCAGCTTTCCTGCTGCGGGAATGAGTTCGAATGAGAAAGATCCATCGTAAAAAGCATTCGAACGTTCGGTGCTTAATCATCTTAATGTATCTATAAAAAAAATTTAAATAAATTTCAAGTTATCTACAAAGACGTTATTTTTTTACTCGACTACCAAATTTAATACATAAATTTTTTTTTTTTTAAATAGCAAATATTTTTCCTTTCAGCGTTTTATTATTTCGATGATTGAATTCGAACAAACGATTGTGATCAAACTATCCGTCCGAAGTTGGTTAAATAAATTACAGAAAATTCATTCTAGATGACGTGGAAAAAGTTTATTCATGAAGAAATGAAATTGCGACATGGTAAAAAAATTCGTAGAGAGACTAGAACGAAAACAGTGTGACGTGGAAGGGTTGAAACTTCTATCGATCTAAGAAATAATAAGTTAATAAAAATCTGAATGAATGAGATGCATGCGAATGATTCTCGAAAGCAATTACAACCGTGTAAAGTTACTTGAGTTCGTTTATTGTGATACCCTAATTCATAAAAAATAATAATGACAATGTACTCTTCTCCCTTTTTCTCTCTTTCTCTCTTTCTCACGGTCAGCATGGATTTGAATCTGTTCGTCGTGCGTTCTGCGAAGTTCATCGTTGGGATCGATATTACGTAAAACCGAATAACCATAACGCGAATAGGTATACGATAAAAATCATCCCGAAGATCGGTACACACATCGCACATTACAATTACATGGATATCAATCAAGCATTTCAATTAACCGGGAATATTTCCCATTCGATTTTTCATCGCGCGTTTCTTCTTCGTCTTCTCCCTTTCGTGCATTTATTTTTTTTTTATCCAAGAAAAGGTACTTCGTGCTCCTTTGCCAAAGATCACCGAGTATCGAATCTTATTTTTCTTTTTTTTTCTGTTTCTTTTCGGGATGGTTTCAGTCTGACTCGGCGCAGTTTGACCCGTCACAGTTTGACTCGGCACAGTTTGACTCCGTGAATTTGACAGATGAGTCACTAATTCTCTGTCAAACTCAGAAAGTGTCAAATGTCGAAGAGAGTGACTTTCACGTGTCAAACTCGCAGAGTCAAACTGTGTCGAGTCAAACTGAGCCGAGTCAAACTGAAACCATCCCGTTTTTTCGGAAACTCATTCGAGAAAAATCCTTCTACCGGGTGTCCCCGTATATTCGCAATTACGTACGTTAAATTCCGTAACCCGCTGCGCAATTCGTTCGTTAATCAAACAATCGACGGGTGTTACAATTTTGTTTTTTCTTCTTACAAAGAGCGCGAATGAACGATCAATAACAATGAAAATTCGTGTCTAATGGCAGTGACGGAAAATTCGACCGATGAAGAATAAAAATAATAAAAATAATAAAAAAAAACGCAATGTACTCTGAACGACGTAGTAATTGGATCACAAGTCATCCGTTTTATTTTCTTTTCATTCGTTCATTTTGTTTTACGTTTCATTCCTTACGCGAGTTGACCCCACCCAGTTTCGGATTGTTTTCAGTCTCTCAGGCGAGAGAACTTCTCGATCTTCCAAGGATCGCAAGAGCTTCGCGTTTTATTCGTTCTCGTTGACAATAATAATAATAATAATAATAATAATAATAATAATAATTGCGAGGGTCTTAGACCCGAAAGCCTTCGGACAGAACAATATTAAATTACGATCCTTACGCGTTCTTCAAGAAAATTAAGCATCACGCGATGGGCGAGAGGGGGGGGGGATAATCTTCGCTCTTCTCTTTTCACTCCACGAACGTTCTAACTCCTAGTTTCGAGCATGAAAATTCTAAGCAACTACTTTGGCAATCGCGCGGAGTAGTGTACGACACGCCGCGAGATTTACAGTATTTTTTTTTTTTTTTTTTTTTTAAATTTATTTGTTCATTTATTTTTATTTTTTATCGTTTTTTCTCTTTCAAATAGTGTTATTATTTTCGTTTTTGTCTCGACAAATATTCGTCAAATAAAAAGAAATCCTTGGCAAAGTGAAGTTGCTACATGGTTTTTTTTTCTTGTTCTTATAATACCGAAACGAAGATATTAGATGGTATAGTATAGTATATATCACAAACGGTGTTTTTTTTTTTTTTTCGTTTTGTTCTTTTTCTTTTTTGTTTGTTTTTAAGTGGGAGACGCTGCCAGTAAGGTTGAGCTCCCAGGAAAATGTTCTACATGCTATTAGGTAATGGCATTAAGTCCTAAAATTTCTTTTTACATCGCACTTTATCGGATTAATCTTCGTGATATTTATAACTTTTATTACGTTTAAATTATTTTCTATTGCACGGGCGAGGGAAGATTTTGCCGTGACGTTTTCGTTACGTCGAATTTACGACGAATCTCTCATACGAATTAGGTGCGATTACGTCTCGTATTATTTATATATATATATATATAAATTTGCCAGTATCCCGGCTTTCGTTACAAGCGTCGAGAAGACTCGAATGATTTTTTAAACGAATAATCTTGACGATTACGAATCGAACAACAACAAAAGTTTTCACTGGAAATATTTGACATTGATTTAAATAATTTCTTTGCCAATTACAAATTCCGAGCGGTTCAATATTCGTACTTTTCAATTTTGACTTATTTTTTTTTTTTTTTTTTTTTTTTGACTCTTCGACAAAATCGAAAGCTGCAATTCATTCTTATTGCACGAATAATTGTTTGAATGAAAAATCTGTGGTTTTTTTTCTTTTTCAAACACGCAGATCGAAGGATCGATCGTTGAAAGGATTGAAGAAAAATTTACGAACAATCTAAAATCGTAAAAATGACTCGACTTTAATAATTTCCCACGAACGATTGCGAATTGCGAATTCAATTCGAGCGCATCGTGGAAATTGTTTATCCCGCGAGTTGTCTTAAAATCGAGAGATCTCGGAGAACAACTTTTCGTTGCCGAAGAACGTAACATTCTTCGTTCAAAAAAAAAAAAATATATATAAAATAAAATAAAATAAAATAAAATAAAATAAAATAAAATAAAATAAAATAAAATAAAATAAAATAAAATAAAATAAAATAAAATAAAAAGAATCTTCCCTTCCCCCAAGCGGTGGTTGGCCTCGCAGTCGAGGAAACACGACACGCGGAAAAACGTTTTTACGAAACGTCCTTAAAGTTTATTACAAGCGTTATTTACAAATTTTCCGTTATCTCTCGTGATATCGCGATCGCACGCACGACTCGTCCTTTCATTCGCTCTCTCTCTCTATAGTTTTCTCTCACACTTGCGCACTCTTTCACTTGCGAATCATAGTTAATAGGTGCTAACTAAATATTTATCTAGTTTCATTGTTTTTCCTGTTGTTGTTTCAATAATAATAATAATAATAATAATAATAATAATAATAATAATAATAATAATAATAATAATAATAATAATAATAATAATAATAATGTTTAAGGATTTCAGTTTTCCGCACGCACCGGGATGCAACAAGACGTCGACTTCCTCGTAAAACCCCCTCCAAAGGGACGAAAAAACCAGCGATTTTCGTCCCCCAATTCCTTCGAAACTTTCATGCGCGCAGTCTCGAAAAAATAAAACAAAACAATAACGATTCGAAGAAAAAATATAAAGAAGAAACAAAACAAAACAAAAAAATACGTCTTTCGAGATAACGAAACCGATCCATAGCATTTACATTTTACCTACGTAATAATAATCGTTCAACGGAATTTTATCGTTGAATTTGTGAAACATTCATTCATTTTTTTTTTTATTTTAAAATTTTTTTTTTTTGTTAAAGCGCATCAGCGTTCCATTCGTTAAGAGTGCGGCAGATCGATGGTGTGTGTTTCATTGCCGAATATCAGTCGGAGCCTTTTCATGGGCAAGGGCGGAGGATCGAGATTCAATTCGCGACGTTTGTGCCGCCTCTCGCGATCGCGAGTTTTGTGCTTCTTCCGTCGTCTCGTGTCGGATTCGACGCCTTCGACCCTTAAAACCTCGTACTCGGGTTCGTAACTGTCCTCGCTCAGGCTCGTTCCCGATTCGGCAACGTCGTCGAGAACGGGCGAACGTTTCATTCGCAGAGTCAACTTTAATCGGCCGCCCGGTCGTTCGGGGGTTGCCGGATACACTTGGCACTGGGGTTCGGAGGCTTGCCACTGATAACTCGGCAACGATGAGGATTTTCTCGAACCTCCGGAATCCTTGACGTTCGATCTGGTGGGAAAAATATATGGTAAAGACGAATTATTAGGAGAGAAATTTCGAATGATAACGGTGGAGTGATAAATTATGTTTGTGGGGGTGTTGGGATTGGAGTAATGTGGGACGATTCAACCCGGGGGATGACGGAAATACGGAGATGGAGAGATGCAGGAATACGGAGATGGAGAGTGAGAGAGATAGAGAGATAGAAAGACAGAGATGGAGAGATGAAAAGTGAGAGAGATAGAGAAATAGAGAGATTAAGGGATAGAGAGATGGAGGGATAGAGAGATAGAGAGATAGAGAAATAGAGAGATCGAAAGATAGAGAGATAGAGAAATAGAGAGATAGATAAATAGAGATAGAGCGATTGATCGATAGATAAATAGAGAGATAGAATGATAGAGCAATAGAGAGATGGAGCGATAGAGAGATAGAGAAATAGAGAGATAGAGAGAAAGAGAGATAGAGAAATAGAGAGATAGAGAAATAGAGAGATAAAGAAATAGAGAGATGCAACGATAGAGAGATAGAGAAATAGAGAGAAAGAGAGATGGAGAAATAGAGAGATAAAGAAATAGAGAGATGCAACGATAGAGAGATAGAGAAATAGAGAGAAAGAGAGATAGAGAAATAGAGAAAGAGAGATAGAGAAATAGCTAAATAGAGAGATAGAGCGATTGAGCGATAGATAAATAAAGAGATAGAGCGATAGAAGGTTTCTGAGTTTAAAAAATTTTTTTGTCCCTATTTTATAGATATATGGAATAGATTAAAAATTATATATGGGGAAGGACGTCCCAAATCACCAGCTACTCTTCTATTTCCTGATGCGGTCGATGATTTTTTCTTAGAATCTGTTGGATCCTCCGATCTCGCTCATTATTTTCACATTTTTCATCTTCCATTTTTCTTCTTCTATCAAGAGCTAACTGCTATTTCCACTACTGTAAATTGGATGAACTTTCTCCCCCAGATACTCTACCGAAATTGAGGAACTTCTTCCATAAAATTAGAGCAGCCATCGTGATTCTACTATATATATCGTAGTAATATACAGATCGTAGGATCGAAAAGATACCAAAAAAAAAAAAAAAAAAAAAAAAATTGCCGACCTCATCTGGGAATAGAACGTTTCCAATGGGGCGATTTTGCGACGTCCCTCTCCATATATCATAGATACATAATATAATATTCACCGGTTTCTTCGAATAATCAACCAATCAATACAACATCAATATTCCACTCAACGACTTCATCATTGCATCATTGCACAGTTCATCAAACTACATTTTTATCACACGAAACGCATTTCTAAACACGATCGAAACCCTCAACGAACCTTTCCCGATTTTCCACACATCCATAAGAATCCTCCCTCGAATGTCTGCCAGCGTCGTGATCGTTGATCCTCTCCTGAACATCGTTCGGCCATGGTTCCTCGGGCTGCAATATCGGTGGTTCGATCTTCGCAAATTCCCTGTACCCCAAAGGTTCCTGCAATCTCGATTCGACCCCATGATCCCCATGATCGCCGTTCTCAAACTTGTTGCGTCTTATCGACGATGGCAATTCGATGTCCTCGAGATTGCTCTCTTTCTCATTGAACTCGTAGATGTCTCCTTGAATCCCAGAATCGTCATCGGCCACACCAACCACAACCGCAGCCGTTGTCGCCTCCTCAATCCCAGATTCTTTCTGACGATCCCTTCTCTGACTTCTCGTGAGTCTTCCATTGGCCTTGGAAGCTTTTCCACCCCTTCTCGAACCCTCAGTCGCATCCTCGCCCTCCAAAATCACCACCGAATTTTTTCCACGTCGTCCTTTGGATCCTCCATTGGTTCCATTCTTCTTTCTTCTTCGTCGCGATCGCGAAATCGTCTCTCCAATCTCATCCGTGATCGCTTCCGACGATCTTTTCAACGTCAACATTCTACTGTCCTCGGATTTCTTGCGATTCGCAAATTCCGACGAATCTTCGTTCGTCAAATTGCACACCGACGTATCTTCCTGTTTTTCGAGATGCGTAGATTCACGAATTTCATTCGTATCCATTGAAAAATTCGTCGGTTTTTCGTCCACGTAAATATTTCGATCGCAATTGTTTCCAACGTATTGCACAACGATCGTTTCTTCGTCGATCGTTCGTGATTCGCATTCGTTCGACGTAAGATTATCGTTACGAAATATCTTCGTTCTTTCGTTAATATCTTCTCGATAACGCGAATAATCGTCGTTTCTACCACGTAAATTCGTACTCGACGAATCGTCGTCTTCCAACGGTTCGATTCCGTACATATCACCCGTGAGCAATTCCAATGGCAATTCACCTTTAGAATTTTCGAGTTTTCGTCGTATTCCCTTGCCGAGAGATTCTTGAGATGAGTGCAACAATTTTCCTGTATTCGTGCGAAAAAATGGATCGATCGATTTGTCGGTGTGCGAAGTCGTTATTCGTCCTTCGACCTCGCGAAAACTCGATTTTCGCGGAGTTTCACCGTGCGCCGGTGATTTTCTGTGCTCGATGTCACGTGAATCCGTCATTGATTGGGATAATTTACGATTTTCTTTTTCCCCAGCCGCAGCTAAAGATGCGAAATCATTGGTACAATCGTCGCTCATTTTATCGGATTTTTTGGTCCAATCTACGGTTTCGTTTGTGAAACACAAATTCGACGAATGAATTTCTTTCGCACGATTTTCACGTGGTTCCAAAGGTTCGGAATGTTTCGACGAAATTTCGTGAATTTTCGTACGTGAATTCGTCGTTCGAACGTTCGGACAACCGTTCGAAAGACGATGAGAATTACGATCGAGGTTGGAAACTTCTCGTCGTGATTCTTCTTTGTTCAAATTCGTTTGAGAATTTTCGTTTATCTTCGATGAATCGGAATCAACGTCTTCGTCGTCGTCTTCGTCGTCGTTGGCCGCGTTCGAAATGTTTTTCTTGACGTAAACTTGACACATACGTTGTTCGTTGGTGATTGAGAGAACTCCGTCGTCGCTGTTCGAACGTGAATCGGAAAATTGCGATGATTCGGTTGAATTTTCTTTGGAATCGTCGTGGGAACGTTGCTTGTCGAGTAAAGAGAACGAACTGTCCTCGTCCATCGCTACTCTGTCCGAATCGTCTTTGCAATTATTCGCATCCGATGATTCGCGATCGATTTCGCTCGAACTACCGAGAGAAGTCGAACTTTCGTTACCGCTTGCTCGTGTTTTCTTCGTTTCCGTACGTTTTTGCAATCTAGAAGCTCTCAAACTTTGACCGTTTCTCACGTTTGCGTGATTGTTGCCGTTGTTGTTGTTGTTGTTGTTTGTTTCGGTTTTGTTGGATTGTTTGTTGCGAAGATTTCGCGTCGTGGAGCCGTTGATGTTGGACGGATGAGATCGCGAGGACGTTTGTGTCGTGGAATTCGTAACGTCGTCGTGATTCGTCGATTGTGGTTGTCGTTGTTGGGCGATGTCGGAAAATCTGCAACCTTGGGCTATGAGCAATTCCGCGTCGTATTTGGTCAAACCTTTGCGACGAAGTTCCTTCATGCTGAGGGATTGGGGAGCCACGGCGGCGTTGCCACCGAGAACGGCGTTTCTCTCGGTCAGGGCGCCGTCAGGGTGGTGCTTGTTGCCGGCGTTGCCGGGAGGCTGCTGACGGTGCTTCGTACGGTTTATGCGGTTGTCGGTTTCACGGAGACGGTAACCTGGGGGATTTTTTATGATCGATTTATAAGCTAGTTTGTTGATGTGGTTATGATTTTTTGAGAACTGAATTTTGCTTTCTTTTGGAGGAATTTTTGGGACGGTTTGAACATTTTTTCTGGGATTTCGGGGTTGCGACGAGAGA
The DNA here is from genome assembly GCA_963971145.1 of Sussaba pulchella. NCBI lineage: Eukaryota > Metazoa > Arthropoda > Insecta > Hymenoptera > Ichneumonidae > Sussaba > Sussaba pulchella. Next base: position 17,331,550 of record OZ020166.1, read on the forward strand.
ATAATAATTATTATTATTATTTCCGTTAATAATTATTATTATTTCTGAGAATAATAATAATAATTATTATTTCCGTGAATAATAATTATTATTATTTCCGAGAATAATAATTATTATTATTTCCGAGAATAATAATTATTATTTCTAAGAATAATAATAATTATTATTATTTCTGTGAATAATAATAATTATTATTATTTCTGTGAATAATAATTATTATTATTATTTCCGTGATGAATAATTATTATTATTATTATTTTCGTGAGAAATAATAATAATAATAATTAATTTCGTGAATAATAATAATAATTATTATCATTTTCGTGAATAATGATAATAATTATTATTATTTTCGTGAATAATAATTATTATTATAATTTCAGTAAATAATAATAATAATAATAATAATAATAATAATAATAATAATAATAATAATAATAATAATAATAATAATAATAATAATAATAATAATAATAATAATAATAATAATAATAATAATGATAACCTCAATAATAATAATAATTTCCGTAAATAACAATAATAATAATTTTTTCCGTGAATAATAATGAATAATAATAATAATAAAATATATAATAATAATAATGAATAATTTTGAAGGCAAAAATCCTAAAAGTCGAACATGACGGCATCGGTAATGAGAAGAAATCTCTGCTTGTCCCCATGTCGGTGGAAAATTGCGAAAAAATCACCGCCGGAAATAATTTCACCCCCGTCGATAAACGCCTGCCCTACTTTATCGCCGGTCGATATTCTTTGTACAAAAATTTCGCGCTGTCACGCGTTATACCGGTAAGACTTGATTTTTAACCTATATTTCCATCGGTTGTTATTGAAAAAATGGGGTAAGACTATTTTTCGAAGTCTCCGTAGTTGGTTCGCAATCTTCCCGCGATTCATGAAAGAACAAGGTTTACCTGTGGAAAGCTCGTCGCCGGGCTTTTGACTGGCGAAAGCTCCGGTTCCTCGTCTCTCGCACGTTTCGCACTCGCAGTAACAGTTTCCATCGCCGAAGAAGTCTTCGCCGTAGAAACAAGTTATTTCCTCACCGATTTCTATGTCACGAAGTACTTTTACGCACGCTGTGTCTCGGCCTGTCGCGACGAACTGTTGAAAAAATAAATTTCCGCAGAATGGATCGTCAAATCTGCTTCTACGTATGCATATTTTGTTTGCAAAAAAAAAAAACGAAAAAACCACAATTTCCAGTCGTATTGACTGCAAAAACGAAAATCGTTGTCTTTTTTTATCGTACGTGCGACAAAATCACCAACCTTGCAATTTGCTCGACAATCGTGATTTATAAACGCGGCTGGACCCAACCATAGCTGAGCGCAATTTTTTCTGCAGCTGAACATAACTGAGAAGTCGTTTTTGCCTGGGTGTAAAAGCGCGGCCTCCTCCTGTTCGCGCGAAGAATGAAAATAAAACAATGAAAAATTGCGACGTCTCGGAGTTGTCTCTTTATTATTTTCTATTATTGTTTGTGGGGAAGAAACAAAATAAAAAAATGGTTTTTCTATAAAAAAATTATGGAAATATCGATTTTTTTACGATATATTTCATTTCTTTTTTTTTTCTTTCCATAGGAAACTATTGTCGTATATTAAAAACGTGGAAAAACTAGTTTTTTCAAGTTGAAAAGAATAATAATAATAGAAATTAGGAGCATTATGCCAACTTTAATTTAATGAAAAAAGGTTCTCAATTTCGATAAACTATATGGAAAAAAAATTTCATCCAATTTTCAATGGTGGAAATAGCAGTTACCTCTCGATAAAAAAGGGGGGGAAGAAAAAAAGGAGTCTAAAAAATAAATAAAAAACTTAGTGAGGTCCTAGGATCCAAAAGGAACTAAAAAAAAATCATCGACCACATCGAATGATAGAATAGTCTTCATCCGGTGATTTGGAAGCTCCTTTCCCGTATATTTGCACATATATACACTTGCCTTCTCGCTGAGTTCCGCGATGCAACCGACGAGGCAAGGAATCTTATCGTGCTTGAGCCACTTGCGCGTTGCACAAATCTTTGCGCCTTTTTGTCCTTCGAGAGAATACCTGTAACACGGTTCGAGGGCGAAACCCGAGTCCTTGTCGAATACTCTCAAGTAACGATAAACCTGTTGGGACGACAGAAAAATAATAATTTAAAAATATTGAACTGTCAAATGTTAACAACGAAGTGCAATTGTTTATCGATACACGTTTGTAAAATACAGTCGCTTGCAAAATACCTCACTGCGGATACGATACTCACGTGCTTCTCCAGATTTATTTGCTGCTGCTTGGATTTGGTATGCGGCAAACGAGCGCCCCAATCGCCACCCATCAATTTTTTGTATGTTCTCTCGTAATTCTGCGACTGTATGAAGTCTGTGATGATTTTGCGCAGATCTTCCTTGTTCGCTTTTAACGGTCGATACCTGACGATTCGAGAACAATTGTTCATCAATAAATTCGTTCACAAATTCATTCCGTAAGACGCCAAAGCCTTTTAACAACAAAGCTTTCGAATCGAATTCCTAACGATATATATTTATTGCAAAATATTTGTATATTTTCGAACGATCCGTGAAAAATTACCTGACGTTCATTTTGTGAGTCATGAAACCCAGGTGAGGATCGAGAACGAGCGAAGTAGCCAGATCGTCGTTGTCGCAGAGTTCCTTCGGCGTCATGCCGCCTCCTCCGCCGTTGCTGCTGGCGTTTGGCTGCATCTTGGCGCCTACGGCTCCGCCGCCTATTCGCCGCTCCTGCTTCCTAGCTACAGCTGCCGACCCCTGAACGGACAGGCAATCCACCACCATTCTGCAACCCTTACGCTCACTGAAATCCCAAAAATCCACCGTCACGACGACTTGCTACTCTCGCTCGCTTCTATTTCTCACAAAAATTGTTAACGCAGCAGCCGTTCGCGGTATACGATCTCGGAGCAAGACGATTTGCTCCCGATCGTGCCAATGGCTTTGTTGGGCGTTTTAAATAAAGAAAAAAAAGGTGAGTTGAGCATTTTTTTTTTAATTTAAAAGAAACATATTAGCACCGCATCTTTATCAAAAGAGCGATTCCATTACTTCTTACCAATCGTCGACTATCTGTTCTGTTAACGCCGCACGTTTTTTCTATAACGAAGCCAGACTTCCTCATTGGACAATCATTAATCCCCGAAGAACGCTACCCTCTCCGAACAATCCTCGGGGATGCAACCTTTTCGCACAAAACACAACAACAACGATAAAGTCTTCCAATACAAGAAAACTCTTAACGCAACAACAAATTTCTCAACAACTTTCAATTTACATTAAAAATCGAACAAACCCGATCACAGGTGGCTTCTCAAACACAAAAAAAAAAAAAAAAAAGAAGAAAAAACAAAATAAAAACGAAAAAATAACAAAACAAGCGCATCAACTAAGTTCCATCTCAATTGCTTGATTTCCCGAACGTTGGTCCAAGGCTCCCACAGGAATCACGCCAGATAAACGCGTATCCCGCAGGTAATCGCAACGGTCTCTCGGATTCGCATAGTTTCGGCCATGGCGGCAGGGGGGCGGGAGGGGGAGGGGCGAATGGAGGGGGCTGAGATTGCAAAAAAAAAGAAAAAAAAGGAAAAAGGATCAAAGAATAAAAAAAAATATTTGTTTGGTACGCGAAGTTATCCGAGAGACAAATCGTCGTCCCGTGATATTCCCGATCGCACCAGCATCATGGCCTTAAGGCCCGATCCATACGACAACCCCTCGAGACGCGAATATATTTTGACAATTTGACACGAAACGTCTGGCGACCATGCCCCCCCGAACGCTAATGGCCGCTGACGGCCCCACGAACGCACCAACCAAGCCTTTACCATCCAGCCGAAAAAAAAAAAAAAAAAAAAAACCAAAGAAACGAAATAAAAAAAACCTTTTCCCCGTCCAGCGTCTCTCGCGACCTTCGGATCGATGATGAACTTCGAATCGCGAAGATTAATCGACTCACCTCAAAATTCGTCTCTTCACAGCGTCGTTTCCGCATTTTGTCCGTTTAATATGACTTTTTCGGGGTCCAGGGAAGACGCGTTCCGATCTATCATGGCAGATCGACCGCGACACACACTTGACCAAACTCCGGGAATTTCGTTTCAACCCCGTAATCCGATCGTCGCCGCGACAATGCCGTACGCAAGTACGTTTACCGAATGATTTTTCCGTATAGCACGTTCGAAACGCCGTGAGAGCCGTTTTTTGCGTAATTACTCTACGAAAACTGCACGACTCCGAGGACTACGCGATATCGCGTACGTCATGCGTCTGCCATACAAATATGTCGGACTGGGGGGTTTTTTTTTTTTTTTTTCGGAACTGCCATCTACCATGGATATGGACACGAGACTTTGGTACGCGTTTGACGATCGATGAGTGGCGATTGTTCTTTATTACGACGTAGGAAGAATGAAAAATTGATGGATTTGTGGGGGATCATCTTGTGTTTTCGATATCGTTCGACAAAGTTAGAAATAATCGATGAGAATATCGTCTAGATATCTTTTTCGTTATCACGGATTGGCGACACTGCGTTACTATGACGACCGTTCGGCATTCGTGCGCCACCGGTTGCCCGGCAACGGCGCTGAGGCGTCAAAATGGCGATTTGACGGAGCGATCGTTCTACGTCCGTTATTTCGGCGAAAATAATGACAACGGCAGGAATTGCAACGTTTGGGATTGTCGTTGATGATTGTTGGACTTACGATTCGATAAATCGATCGTATTTGACGGGGTGACAAGTATCCGAATGGTATTTAAATGGTAATGGAAAGACGGGTGTTTACATCGCGTTCGATGTACGTATGGGGGGTTTTCGATAATGATCTCGAATTGGCATTTAATAATTAAATAACCGGGATTGGACTCATGGTGGCTCGATCCTCTGTCGCTGATGAGATTACGAATTATAAGATGATATTGTGTATTCCGTTGTTGCAGAATTGAGGCTGGAGTGTAGATAAGGACGATAGAAATACATAGAACTGCAGGTCACGTTTTAGGATTGGTTGGGAGAAATTTAGTGCTTATTTCTGCCGTAAGTGGCGCGTCATTATAGTGGTTCGACGAAACATTTTATGCATATAATTAATTGAAATAATAAAAATTCTCACATTTTTTAAATAATAATACTATAATAATAAATAAACAAATGACATAATTAAAGTTGGAAAAAAAATAATAAAGAATAACCGCGCGTCTCTCGTATTCATGGTCCGGCAGGTCCATTGGTAGCTAGCGCTCTCTAGCGAAGATAGCGCACAACCGATCGCATTTTTGTTGGCCGATGCGAGGGCAGATCGCTGCAGGAGTCACGGAAGATAAAATAAATTCGACGGTATCGAGAAAATATAATCGTTCGAGCGCGAACGATCAGAGATGGTTCTCAGTCATTCAAATTTATCTCGACCTGCCACTGACAATTATCTCGATCCGATCGACGACGCTAGGATGAAGATTTTGTCTGACGCTAGGATGAAGAATTGTCAGCGTTAAGGCGGGATTAATAAGGAAAAAAACTAGCTCTCAATTAATAAATAATCAGAACAATGGAAAAATATGTTTTTTATTTATTTATACATGAAAGAGCTTGAAATTAACAGATTTTTCCTGACTTCTTCTTAAAACCAATAATCTCAAAATTGCTCGTCTGACTGAAAATCGTCTATCGACAACGATCTCGACCCTTATTTTCCATGGTTTCCTATACTCAACTTCATCCCCGTTGTTCGCAAAACTGCCTCCGCTTGACTCGGATACAGATGGGGAAACGAACAAAAAACATTACGTCAAAGGCAAAAGTCCTGCGTCCGGGAATAGCCGAAAAAAGGTCGAAGTATTC
>OZ020166.1:17337637-17420757 GCA_963971145.1 Sussaba pulchella
GAGCCACCTGTCTAATAATATGCAGTCGTGCATCCGGTCGCGGTGTACACGAGCGTTTCCGGTATGTGGGGGATGGTACCCCGCGGTGTCCTCGGACGGTGGCTCTGGGGGCGCGACCCTCAAAAACGCTCTCCACGCTCGAACGCACCCCCACGGGCGAGCGGGGCGGGGGATGGAGGGGTGATTCGTGAGCAGCCACCTCATCTTCGGCGCTCGCGCGGTTCAGACCCGGCGATGAGACCCCTCCGGCCCCCCGACCTCGCAAATCGATTTGTTATCGCGACACGCAATAGCCCTCTTCAATGATGAACGTATGGGAAACTACAAGCTGCGGCTGTATCCCGATCGTCGATCCCTCAAAATGTCAGAGTTTCGATGATTGCTCACTTTCGAGCATTTCAATAATTATTCATTGTTTTTCTCATTGGGTTTTTTTGTTTGTTTTTCTTTGCCGTGGAAATTGAATAAAAATATTATATCGGAAACAAAAAATCGTCCATTGTTGTAGCTGGAATTTTTATAGTTGATTGTACGACTTTTCAGAGAAGAGGAATTTTTGTTCTTTTCTGAAATTAGAATTTTATTTATATTCACTTATTTTATATTTATTTATGTATGTCATTTTAATGATTATTCTTTTTTTTCTTTGTTTTTCTTTGCTTCTTTTTCGTCGTAGAAATTGAATAAAAATATTATGTCGAGACTCAAAATCGTCCATTGTTGTAGATAAAACTTGCATAGCTAATCATACAAATTTCCAAAAAAAAAGAAAAATCTTCGTGCTCGTCGAAAACAACGATTTTATTTTTATTTATTATTCATATTTATTTGTCTATTTGATTTTATGATTTTCTCGTATTTATCTATATTACAATAATTTTTCCATCATCGAAAAAAAATCGTAGATATTTAAATTCGCACGAAAAAAAATGTTTGGAAGGAAAAATAAATTTTGATTTCGTTTTGGATTGATATCAAATGTATGTTTCGAGATCGATTTAGCGGTAAACGCGATGTTGTTTCGTGTTACAGGGGTGTGAATCCCGACGGCGAAAGCGTGACGAGACCCTCGAGAGGGCCTCGAGAGATCGTCGCCATAAATCGATTTCACACTCCACCCAGTATATGCAGTAAATTAATAGACACTTGGTAACAGCACGATGTATTTTCGAATGGGAACTGGTGTGGATGTGGAAGCACACGCGGGAACACACACGAAACTCATCGAATCCACGGGGACCAGGTGTTGGAAACGGAGCATCCCGAAAGGGGGATGAACCGTGGAAAATTTCTTCGATTCCTTCTCCATTATATCCGTCACGGTTAACCGAACCTCATCGTCGGCACGAGTGAAACAAGTAACAAACAATTCTCCAATCATTCCAAACGTTATTGTTATTGTTATTATTTTATTTCGTTTTGCTTCCGCAGAGAGGAAGTTGCGCGATTTATTTTATCGGGATTTTTATGTCAATGCGTAACAAATAGCCTGAAATATCCGGCAATAACATTTGCAGAAAATCCGTTGAGATTTGCACACGTGTGCAAATTCATGACGTCTATGTCACGTATAGTTTTTGAAGTTTTTGACATTTCGAAAATGTCGGTAGCATTTTTTTTAAAAGAAAAAAACATTTTCACGAAATAGCGGCTGATTGAATTTCTCTCATCTTCTCTCGATTATAATAGCCAAATAACATTCAGCCAAGTGCGGTGAGGGGAAAGTCGGGTATTTGCAAAATTAACATTCGAACCACGAGATCTTAAAATCGTCGGAACAAATTTTTATCGCAATTCAATCGAGGGGCGACTGATCCATTATTTTCATACTGGATTACGTCGTACCGGGGGGCTCTATCTCAAACGAGCATAGCTCGGAGTTTTCGAAGCACAGAGACTGTTGGTACAGCGGATACGCGTACGCGTTGCCGCTTCTGAAAATCGTGACCTACGTTCATATCCTTTCATCACCCGCTCGTCCCCCCCTCCGTAAACCCCCTCGTCGCGTCGTTATTCCTACAACAATATCCGCCGGCGATTATCTTTACAGATTTTTCCATCGTACGCATCTGTTTGTCGCGAGACAATCGGCGGTCATAGACGCGAGAAAAAATAAATTAATAAATAATAAATAAAAAATAATAAATAATAAATACAAGAGAGAGAAGTCGCATCGCGTGCTCGAAAATAAAATTTCTACATTGGATACATTTATTTCCGTGGGAGTGCATAGCTTTTCGGTTTGCCGCGGCTACCTCGATGCGAGAACGAGCCCCGCGTGTCAGTCCGGACGTTATAACTCATCGGATCCTGGACCAGCCCCTCGCAACCTTTGCCGTCCTTCTAATTACGGAGACTTAATGGTTCTGATAATGGGGGTTTTGTTTATTAGATCGCGCGCCGGCGGTGCGAAGAGGAGAACCGGCCTATAAACGTGAGCGGAGGAGATAGTCACTGAAGAAAGAATATTTTCCTGTGTTTCTTATTGTGGAAGACAAAGCTGTGCCAGATATGACCCTAATCTCACTGAAACTCTGATGCACGTAGATGAAAATTATTTATTTATTTATTTATTTATTTATTTATTCATTCATTCATTCATTCATTCATTTATTTATTTATTTATTTATTTATTTATTTATTTATTTATTTATTTATTTATTTATTTATTTATTTATTCTTTTATTTATTTATTTATTTATTTATTCATTCACTTATTGATCTATTTATTTATTTATTTACCTTTTTATTTATTTATTCATTCATTTATTTATTGACTACCTTCTTGATTGAATTTTGAAATTAATTTTAGCGTTAATCAGTCTAGATGTTGAAATCGAATAATCGTACTGACAAGTCGATGGAAGCAATACGGACGAAGCATATCAGTGGCACGAAAAGGCTGTTTAGAAAATCAGTGACGAATTTGTATAACTGAAAAAGGAAATAGCAGCCACGTGCGTGACACGTGCATGAGGTGCTGCAGGCGCAAAAGGGTTGCCGCGTCGGGTTAACCGCCTCGGCGACATTTGGCCGGTAGAACTCGAACCTGTAATTACACACACATACGTATGTTCCACCTAACGTAGCCTCTCGGTGCACGAGCTACGGCAACGGACAAGCCCGAAACTCCTCGCAACCGCGATATGATTACCGTAGTGTATTATATAATCATGACCGCGGCTGTCTCGATCGAAGATAATAACGTCAATCGAGGGAGACACGAGGTTTGTTGCGGTCGGTGCGTATTACGACAATATGTTGACCCGCGTTTATGAATACAGCCGTCGGTGTAGTCACCACTGAGACATGCAATATTTAAATAATTAAATAGATAAATAAATTATTAGGACGAATTTTTTACTTCGGAAATGTAAAATTTCTTTCGGGCAATTTTGTGGTATCGATAATGAATGGTTTTATTTATCGACCGATATGTTATATTTGACATACGAGTACGGAGATTAATTAAACTATATCTGAATTCAATTTGCGGATTTTCGAAGCTACATTCAATGATATTTTGTTACCAGATGTATATTCGAGGCTAAAGATTCTACAAATCTTGAAAGAAATTGATTCAAATCATTCGAGCCTTGAGTTCACTCTCTCTCGCTCATTTTCCCTCATCGACTTCTTTTTCAATCTCCAACCCCTCTCCAAGCCGCCGTTCTATCCCTGAAATCCCCAGAAACCCTATTACCAAACTGCAAATCCTTTTCTTCATCTCCTCCGACTTCGACTTCTCCGTCCTTAGCTAAACCCAACAAAAAAAAAAGAACCACACGCTCCTATCAAACCATTTCCATGTTTCACTCAAATTTTTTCAAATCAAACAACTACCCAGCGCAAAAATGATCGCCTAACGTCGTCGCTGGTTCAATCTTGAAAAAAATCTTGGATTCGTGTGATTCCATTGTCAGGCTGTTGGCCCTCGCGACCTCCGACATCCCGGAGAACATCGGATCCCTTATCAGATCGATGAATAGGCGGTAACCGCGCTACCCCGGCAACCCGGGCCAGACCGCCTCTACCAACCCCCGATTGGACGATACGTTTCGCCCCGAGCTTCGCCTCGACCCGGGGAATACACATAGATATAGATATATATACATGTATCTATGCAACATACGAATGTACATATATATACGTGTGATACCTTCCGCCACGCAGTCCTCCACCTCTTCCGTTTCAGTAATGCGACAACACATCACCACACAACCCTCGATAATCTACCGGGACACATCCTCGACGAGAATTTCCGAGTCTTTCCAATATTTCAATTATCCTTTTTTATTTTTCGTTTTTCATTAATTTATTTTCATTATTCTTCGAAACAATCTTCGCGTTCGCGTTATTCGGGTGAATTGAGAATAGCGGCGAGGGAAAATTGTGAGAAAAATGTTCGTCCAGGGAATTTGACGTTTTGAAAAGTGAACTTGTAACGTGAATCATAATGGAAAAAAATTAATAAGAGGAAATAATAACGGCTCCGAGTAAAATTTTTTATTGAAATGTTCGTCCAAAAAATTCAACGTTTAAAAGAGTGAACTCCTTACATGAATCTCTAAATTAAAAAAAATACAAGCGTGAAAATAAAAGTGTAATTACAAACTTTGTCGCAATTTTCAACAAAAATATCGTCGTTACATTGTCAAATGATAATTCTCAGAGTGCTAATTGTGATCGTCGAGAAAAAATTCATGGTGAAAAATATATTCTGCTCGACTGCTGATAGTTGAAAAAAATATGTTTATATATTTATACAAATATATTCGTACGTGGAATCGAGTGATGTGATTTAAAAAAAAATCCCTAGTGATCGAAAAAGAAAAGAAAAATTGGAAATAAAGGTTTGAAACAAATTTCGCGTTGTTTGAGAGAATATTTCCCTTCCTCGGTGATGTGGAAGGGTTCGGAGCTGTACGTGCCGTTGCACCGTTATCCGGGGGGCTCGTGTAAACCAGTTATTTTGGCAAACAACCCGTGACAAGTCTATTAGCAAACTGTACAATCTCGCACGTGCCTAGTTGCACCGTGACACGTGCCGGTGTTTGGAGATATTTCGTTGGGCACGCGACGAGTTTTTATCACCGTCGTCGAAACCTTAAATCCTCGTGTCGTGCTCAAGTGTTAACAGCTTTGGGCCAAAAAAATAACTAAAAAAAAAAATATCCTAACAAAACAGAAAAAACCGATTTCAAGTTTCCAAAACGTTACGCAAACAAATGAAAAAACGACGAATCACATTTTATCGAGTGAATAAATCGATCGTCAAAGTCGAAGATGGCAAAAAAAATTTGTCAATGCAATTTTGGTGAAACGTAAAAAACGTTGATGAGAAGAGAACGAAAAATATAAATAAATGAACAACTGAAATAATACGTGAAAACGATTCTAGTCAAGCGAAATCTAGTCACGAATTATGCGATCAAACGCGCTGCATTATTTAACGAATAAAAATGATGTTGAATTGAAAAGTTCGATCGAAAGTTTGAATTGTTTATCGGTGATCGGTGGATAATTATCTGACGCGGGTTTAAGATGTATTCGATGGACAATTTGGGTCTGGATATGATGAATCGTCATTACATGTACGAGGCTCACAGCTTCCTCGGCAATCCGGCGATTCCATCGGTACCGCCGCACTGCGGTCTTCCGGCGACGGCCAGCCTGTCGCCCATCATTTCCCAACTGCCTCCGCATCCACCCGGGAGTACCGGTAGCTGCAGCGGCAGCGAATTTTATCCCTACGACGAGAACAGCCGTGACAATCTCAGCAATTACAGCAGCGATCAGGAAAATCATACCAGAAAGTGAGCCCGAGATTAAAAAAAAAAATAATTAAATTCTTTTAATTTTTTAGTCAAACGATGAAGTAATTTTTTTAATCAGTCGTTGAGGACATGATGGAGGAAAATATTTCGAGATAACAAGATCTCTCAGACGACCAGACTCCGATCTAATGCGAGAAAGAACAAAAATGAAAATTTAATAGGGGATAGAAAAATTAGATTATCGATTAGAAATTCAGATAAATATCTTTAAAAAATCATGATCGTATCTTGAATATCGAACTATAATGTAAAAATGTCATTGGAGTAATAGCAAAATAATCTCGACCGAGTCAGTTGCCTTCCCGCGAAATTATATTTTATTCTATTATATTTGCGTGTTAAATTTAATTAAATAAAAATTAAATTATATCATATTTTCAAAAGATTATTCTTCATTGATACATCTCCATCGTTTTTATTCGCGCAGACGCAGTTGCGACAGTCGCAGAAGTATCGGTGGAACTTTGAAACGTCCCCGTCAAGCGGCTCAACAGCGTAAAAACGCAAATTTGCGTGAAAGAAGACGCATGCAGAACATAAATGACGCCTTCGAAGACCTCAGGGCTCATCTTCCGACGTTGCCGTACGAGAAGAGGCTGTCGAAGGTCGACACCCTGAAACTCGCTATCGGTTACATCAAGATATTAAACGATTTGCTCAGGGGCGAAAAGGGCAACGACGCCCTCACCGGAAATGGCACACTCTCGCGATGTTCCGGTCGGGTCGACACCATGAAAGTCATTGTTTATGGTGAGTTTCACACATCACCGACCATTGACCAACGAATTCAATCAACTATTTTTCCATTCACCAACCGAGACATCTTAAATTCTAACATCGAGTAAAATTATTTCATCCACCGGAAGTGAAAATAATTCGTGAAACTGTCGTTCGTCATCCATTGGGCCAAAACTCGCGGAAAAATTTATAATTTAATAATTAAAAAAATTCTCTTTAGTCAAATCATAATTTCTTTTGTGGAAGAAAAATATTTTTTTTATATGATGTATGTATTAAAAAATATATTAATATAATATTAATATACATACGTGTTTTATTTTATTTATTGTACTTTTTTTCATTCATTGAATTTATTATTGTTATCGTATTGATTATATGATGATATGATGAGCTAAAATGGAACGTGAAATAAAATTTTACTGTGGAATTCGGCACTCCCACGACGACACAGGTGCTTCCGGTGTCGTCACGGACTATGATTATCTCATAATCATCGGATTATATGCTTCTAACCCATCGAACCTTTTTTCCCATCCTTTTTACAAACTTGTAAACAAAATCCCACAGACGTGTTCTCGTGTTACTTTATGTTCTTGTTCGTAAAACGCTTTGTTTCAGGTAGCGCTGGCAATCAATTCATCTCCCACTCGCTATCGTGGTCGCGAAAAACGGATATGCTGCCAAACGGCACGATATTTGCTAAAGTGTGGACACCGGAGGATCCGAGAACGTCGAAGAATGCAACTTCGTACGAATGAAAAATCGTGAAAATCGCTGACGTCGATTGAAAAAAATTAATATCGAGAAACCGTACAACGTGGGAGGAAATGAGGGAAAAAAACCAAAGAAAGAATCATTGTGTTATTTAGTTTTAAGGACGAATATTCTTCAACCACGTGAATCTGAGGTCCAGTTTGGATGGAAAGAAATATTAGCGGCAATGTAGGGTTAAAATGGAACCGAGAGTTGAGTCATTCGGACGAATAAAACATTTGGAAAAAAAGAACAATGTGAAAAAAAAAAAAAAACGATTCTAGTCCACATCGAGTCATCCGTATTACGGTTGCAGTATTACATTGTTATTTCCATTGCAATTATTGTACTTAAGTCCATTTTGATAATAAGTCAATAATTATAAGTTATCAACGAAAATTGATAAATTGTTTTTTTTTTTTTCGACGAGGATTCGTAATGTCCTTGGCAATGATTGTAATATCAAAGAAAATTGTTCGAACACAACGAGATATGCTCATATGTACATAATAATTGATACATAAAAATACGTAAGAACGGTGTAAAACTATTTCCGAGTTGAACATTTATTTTTCAAACGCACGTAGTTGCATTTTCATCATTCATTCATGTTTCGTTATTCGTTAAAATCCTTCTACGAGTACATAGATCCCTCTTAACCCGATCCATCTCGCGGATGACTGTTGATTATTACAAAGCGAAAAAAAAATCCAAATTTTCAACGTCAACTTGTCAAATTGATTCGCTCCAAAGCGTTGTGAAATTTTGCACCCAACTTAAACCCATAATATCGACTAACTCCCATTAATTTTCATCCAAAATCGTTCAATCAAAATAAAAAATTTTATCTCATCAACGAAAAAAAAAAATACTTATAGAAATAAAATTTTCCAAAAACGTGGATAAAAGCGTTTTAGTTGAACAAATGTTTCGGAAAAAATCCCAAAGCTTCGTGGGTTAAGAACCAAAGCTCACGAACGGAACAATCGTCGTTGGAAATTGCAGCAACGTCCATCGATCAAAATGAAAAATGTGGAAACAAATTTGATAACGAATAATTGAAGGATTCGGGAGGTGGGAGGAGGAGGAGAGGTCGATGGTTTCGGGGGGAAGGTTTGGAAGAAACCTCTTTCGAAGGGCGGGGGAGCCATCGGGGTTTTTGGATCCCGAGGTTTCCGCAGCTTTTGCCTGGGAAATACAAGATGGCCGAACACCTGCGCGTACTTGGCAATCGCGGACCCCGCGGATGCGTATACTGTATCTAATTTACGGGGTTGCTGAGTTTTTGCCGGCGACTACCCCGACGAGTGGGCGGAACGTCGATATCCCCGGCGCGTTGGGACGCCAGCAGCAACAGCGCCCGGAATAATGGCGGCAACGGCTGTGAATCTTCCCACGCAGCCCCTCATCAATCGTCCACGCTTTTCTCTCAACGTATATATGTATATACATGGACGTACGTATATACAACGAGTTTTATTAACGCGAAAGTAGAATTACATAGAACCGATCTATGTACAAATTATATGGCGTTGAGCAATGGAACAAATGACATTCATTATTTTTTTTCGAATCACGTGGAAACGCTGAGGTGTGACGCGGTTTTTTTTTTCAGCCACGTTTTTAGGTGACAAATAATCATCAACCTCGGATCTGTATCGTGCAAGCAATTTAAGAGGAAAAGGACGGGTCGATAGTTTTTTTTGTATAATTTTTTGGATATTATAATTAATTTGGGGAGAATGGAAAAATTTATGGGTAGGGAAGAACTCAACACTGGACAGAGATGCGATGGAAGGTGACTTGTTGTTTTATTTTTGAGTCGTTGACGATCGTAATGGTGGTGGGAAAAGGTTAGCGACGAGTAGTCAAGGATACAGATCGCATGATCTAAAATTCGGAAGAAAAATATCGATCTTCTAAATTCCTATATTTCCAGAATATTTTATCTCCGTACGGATCAAATTTATTTTTTCTAGTAGGTACCGATCATATGTTCAGAAATTCAAATAAATAAATATCCGTACGAAAAAATATCGATTTTTTTACAATCTCGTAGATGTTTAATCTTCCTCTGTACACAAAAAAAAAAATAAACGTTCACTAGTTGACAATAGATTCTGATTAAATAATCTAAAATTCAATTAGAAATTATAGACGTTCGGAAATTCCAACACAAACAACATTCCAACCATTAATTCTGTTGCAAAATAATGGTTTCCACCCCAAAAGACAAAAAATATCCAAAAACTCTCGCCAAAAACAGCGATTTTATTCATTTTATATGCAGTGTATACAATACAGATAATATAGATATAATTCAAATTCCCGAAGGGTTCGACACTGAGATGAGTGTGCTCCGTGCATTCGATCTGGTTGGCCTTTTCCGGTTTCGAAACGATCCCTAATTGCCCCACAAATCGTTCGGGAACCGACGACCCCCCTCCGACCGGGACATCCTGGTAGCGCTGAAGCGTTACGGGGGGGAAAAATAGGGACGTTGAGTGGCGGCAAGCGTCGTTGCTTGTGCCGGGGGACTCGTAACTTGCCCTTACATACCCTCCCTTAAGGTAGCGACGACTATTGGCACCACGGTGGCAGTACAAACCCGTCACGTACCCCCGGGCGCCCCGTTTCGAACGCTATATGGATTCAATTACAACTCATTGTGTGCTGATGTCTATAAACAAGGGTGTTTTCACAGCTGATAGTGGCTCACGCTGCACTATGTATCCGTACACTGCCCGCGTATGTGTGTATGTGTGCACAAAACCCGCAGATATTGATGTAGATTTGTAGGCACCGAACGAAGACACGGGCTTGGCACCGGACTTCACTCGGTCAAACTTGCAGCTTGCGCTTTTCAATTTCCCCATAGGGATTTCTCCGGGGGTCCTTGAGATCTCGAACGGCGCAGCATCACTGCCCCAATAAACGTGGAATAATAATTCCGATGGGTCACCTGAATATGTGAATCCGGTGGAATAATTCGGTTCGAAGGGAAAAGGGGAAAATTTGGATTAAACGATTTTTTTAATTGATCGATTCTTTTTTGTCTCAACTCTTGCCGATTAATTGGGAGATTTTTGTTTGTTGGTATTGATGATTTACGGTTGCGGTATTCGCGAAAAAATGAATGAATAAATTCTTTTCAGAAATGCGAATAAATGTTTTGCATTGGTTTTTTTTTTTTATATCAATTTTCGAGGAATGGATCAATTTTTCTATTTTTAAATATTAATTTTATTGTTTAAGAATTGATTGGGGAAATGATGTAACGACTATCGTGAGAGGAGAATCGATTATGTGCTTTAGAATTATCGTCTATCCGAGCACCCAAAGAGCTGCAGTCTATACGAGGAATAATAAAATAAACGATAAAATAAAAATCGTTGATAGATAAGCGCAGGTGTTTCCAATATCACGTGCCCATCGTTTCGATTGTCCATCCGACTCCATAAAGATATGAACCGGCGGCTATAACACAACCCTCGACTTGTTCGATATCGCTCGACGTCGCATCGAAATATATTTCACCTCGGGTTTACAACAACTACTTACCAGGTGATTCAACGATGGGCAATTTTAATCGCCACCAGCTGCCCACGATAGTCCATCACTTCTACGTACATAATAAACACGAAAATAAATTATCCATATTTTTTTTTACTCTGTTAATTATGACGCGAAAAAAAACAAATTTTACAAAAGTTGTTATTATCCAACGCGTCACTACTTTCTGATTTACTTCGAACGATCGAAAATGAATTTATGTTTTGAAAAAAATCAATGAGAATCTAAATAAAAATTCTGCAGGTTTTTCATTTCATAAATTGAGATATTAAACGAATTTCATTTTCGCTCCAAGTCTCAGTTTTGAGGAATAAAAAAATGCATTCAACACACATATAAATGGTCCAAACCCCCCCCCCCCCTTCCGCATTGCGTTCGATCTACTTTGAATGATAAAAAATTCATTCATCGTCGTCTCTGTATTGTTATACGAGAAATATGAATTGCGTAACGAAAGGTGTGAAGAGATTCGACGGAGGGCGTATGGAATTGAAATTAATCGGTTGGGACGTTGCGGCCGATGCGACATTATAATGCTGTGAAAATTAGCGAGCCATGGAGTCCCGAAATGAATAGCGGTGTCGATCTGGGATGCATTAGCACACGCG
The DNA here is from genome assembly GCA_963971145.1 of Sussaba pulchella. Taxonomy (NCBI): domain Eukaryota; kingdom Metazoa; phylum Arthropoda; class Insecta; order Hymenoptera; family Ichneumonidae; genus Sussaba; species Sussaba pulchella. The sequence goes on from OZ020166.1 coordinate 17,349,150, forward strand.
GTCCGAGGCGAGGGGAATCACGGTGGTCTCTAGAATCGCCCGGGGTTGGTTACTCGCGCCCTCGTAGTTGCTGTGAGTACAGAGGGGGCCCGCGGACAAGGGTATTAGACACTTGTGTTGCGTCCTCGCAGCTGGAGTGACACACAAATAAAGTATTAATTCTCGATTCCACTTCGAATAACGGGACGTCGGGGATATATCGAGGCCGTTGCAAGAGTTACACATCGCAATTGTCACCGGCGACAGTCGAGGACGCTTCGAAAAAAGGGACGACCCCGCTTTCGTCGTCACCTTGCAATCGTGATTTCGCAATCGCCGAGCTTAAAATAAAATTTGAATCATTTTTATTTCTCCAGCGAATTGATCGATTTTTATTTGGGTACAAGCTCGTCGACTGCCCGTCGTCGAAGCTCTCGAGTCCGGATGCTGGTAGAATATGAATTTTTTTAAATAAAGCAATAATAATAATAATAATAATAATAATAATAATAATAATAATAATAATAATAATGATAATAATGATAATAATGACAATAATGATAATAATGATAATAATGATAATAATGATAATAATGATAATAATGATAATAATGATAATAATGATAATAATGATAATAATGATAATAATGATAATAATGATAATAATGATAATAATGATAATAATGATAATAATGATAATAATGATAATAATGATAATAATGATAATAATGATAATAATGATAATAATGATAATAATGATAATAATGATAATAATGATAATAATGATAATAATGATAATAATGATAATAATGATAATAATGATAATAATGATAATATTGATAATAATGATAATAATGATAATAATGATAATAATGATAATAATGATAATAATGATAATAATGATAATAATGATAATAATGATAATAATGATAATAATGATAATAATGATAATAATGATAATAATGATAATAATGATAATAATAATAATTATTATTATGATAAAATAATATTATTATTTTTTTTTTAATAATAATAATAATAATAATAATGATTAATACTAATAATAATAATTATTATTATTTTATCATAATAATAATTATTATTTTATCATAATAATAATAATTATTATTTTATCATAATAATAATAGCAAAATAAAAAAATAGATATCGGACGGAATACCTGGGCAGCTGCTCTCCAGGGGTGATCTCCGAATAGTTTGCACAGCACAATATCCCCCCCTTCTCTGCTCCTCCACCCTGGTGTCTGCAACGGGGCTCTCGAAGTGGCTTTGACGCTTCTGCAACCGCGTACGCTGTCACAGCCACCCAACGCGGTCTTTATTATACTGCAATTATCCGCTCGAGGGTAGCTTTGCCAGCGGCGGAACCACGTATCTCTCCGTTGTATAAAAACGAAAGGGTTAAAAAAAACAGAAAAGCATTTGCAACGCAGAGTGAGAGGTGTCGCGTGGCAAAGCAACCTGTCGTCGCTGTGTTGCACAGATCAGCCGGAAAACTGTCGACGATGCTCACAAATCACGGAACGACGTTAATTTTATCAAATTAATTCGAGCACTGGAAAATAATTGATAAAGGGTTCAACGAAAAAATGAGAAAATAAGAAAACGAATAATTTTGGGGAAAATCGATGGAATGCGGATATTTGATACTAATAAAAAAATTTTTACACGATTTGAAAAGTGAATTTATTATTATTATCGAGTAATATTTTAATTTCACGTCCCCCATTCAACCGATAAAAAAAGAATTTCAAAAATATCGCAATCAATTTTATCTAGGTACCGTTTGTAATCGTAACATTTTTTTGCAAGATATTATTTTGTGAAGATTAAATATCCATATGTTTTCTTTTTCCTAGTGATTATTGTTGCGGTACACGAAAGAGTATGTGTTTGATCGAACGCAAGGATTAAAAATCGTTTCATACAAATTTTGACAGAAGTTGACGCAAGAATGAAATTCAGATTCGCTTCGAATACGAATCGTCCCTTTGGTCTAGATAGACATCTCTCCGGGACGATTGAATAAATATAAAAATCTGTCGCGTTCGAGGGGGATTGTCGCGATAAAAATCGCACGAGGGCGATCGGTCCGAGAGCTCCATGAGGATAGGGATCACGCCGGGGTTTAATCCGCCGTGAAAACTATAACGAGAAACTTCCCCGGTTTAATCCTATTAGCTCGCGCGCTTTAAATCGAGCGTCGAGGAGTCCCGACGGTTTGATACCGCGACAATGAGAACTGTGGCGAGCTAACTGCAAGCGAAAGATACTTTACGTCGTTCGGGCGAGCAACGGAAACCGTTGACGACCGATCGTACGAATTTTCATACGGTCCAAACGATTTTATTGTCGCTCAATAAAATTCTTCGAAGATAAATGTTTTAATTTTTTGCACAAAGCCTTGGATTGAAGCTGGCGTGATTAAAATCGGCAAAAAAATGATAAAGAAGATAAATAACTGAATGGAAATTTGTAAAAAATTAGTTTTCGTATTGATGGAACAAATATTGAATTATTCAGTCGGTCAATGAAATTAAATTGAAATTAATCAAATTTTCTATTAAGACAACGACAAAAATTAATGTGAATTTTACAAAAAAAAAAAGGTCTGTTCCAATATTATCAGTATTTTTTACTTATCAATAAAAATCAATAAAAAATTGCACAAGGTTGGGCTTGCATTGATAAACCAACATTCTTCCATACAACGATAAATATAATTTTCACCAATCCAATTTCCGGCTGACGAAATAAATATTCATCAACCCAAAAATAATTCAGTGGCAAAAAATTTCTTGCATTCATAGACCTAATATTTATCATTAAAAGCAACATAAAAATTGTAAACAAATTTTTGTATCGTAAAAATAAATATTTATCAATAAAGAACAAAAAAAAATAAAAATTGCATATATTTTTTTCCTATCGATACAACGAACGATTAATCGATAAAAAATGAATAAATTCACTTGGTCATTGCACTTGCTCAATAAAGCACCGTCGCGTGGGCGTAGGATGGCAAAAAGTCGCTCGAGAGACCCAACAGCAAGGTGTATCTACATCGATTCGTCTTTGATATATGGACGAGGTCGCAGGTGATGTTTCTCACGATCGTTGAACATGCAGAAACGTTTTTCCGAGTCGTTTCATCCAACGTCTTTTCCCGTGCCTTTATCACTCGACGATAAGACACTCGGAGCGACTTATCGCCTCAAAGTGTTTACGTAGCTTTGACGACGCGAACGAAACGCTTCGGTCGAATTTTACACGTCTATCGATGGCCGAGAAAAAGTAAATTCGTCGAACGAATTTTTTTCAAACTTTCGACGATGAGTAAAAGATTCGGACGAATTGATTCATGGACGGACGACATCGAATAAATAATTTGCCAATTCGTAAATCGACGGCTGAGCGGAATTTATTTTTGTTCTAACGTGCATCTAAAAATACAATTGCTTGATGAAGTAGAAAACAGCTGTTCCACTCGTTAATTCCGATTATTACAACAAGAAAGTAATTTACGATTGTTTGATTATAAAAGTGTAAAAATTGAATATTTTATTATTTATTTTATTTTCTGAATATTTTTGGTGAAAGAAAAATTCACCTTAGATTCTATTCGGTGCTGGTTTGCTGTTTGAATAAAATCAATCATGAATTTATTCATTGACTCGCATTTATTTTTTTTATTTTTTATTATTCTTTGATATTTTTTCGAGACGATAACGACGTCTGGCGTATTTTCCGATTCCCTGAGGCGATGGTCAACTTATACGATAGATTTGGTGTTAAGTACTTGTGGCTACGTTATTTGTACGCATTCTTTCGATGTATACAAAAGCTGTCTGTCGAGAAAAGTGCTTTACAGTTTTCTTTATCGACGGGGTAATATCGCATCACCTTAATATCTATGCGACGATAATTCCGGATCTCTCGTTGGCCGTAAATCTATATCGATGTCCTGTTGTTAGTCTCCCATTACTGTTCTTGTACGACAAAATGGCGGTGTAAAATAAAAAAATTAAAAAAATAAAATCCCTCGCAAAATTTTGGAATAAATTATATTAAAATTTTTTTTTAATTCCATTTACAATGAAAATCGATGTCGGTCTTATGGTGACTGAATCGACAAGTTTTTTTCGTTTACGCACAGTTTTGACATTCGTCCAATGAAATTTTCGCGATACGATTTACATATTATTAAATTATAAAATTTTTATCGTTATCCAACTCTTTGGTTGACAATTTTAAGATGACGGTGTTGGGATTAAGCGATAACCGAGAAAAAAAATACTTTTAGCAAATTCTTCTTGAGGAATGAAATCCAACAGCGCACAAAAAAATTAGTATTCTTTTCTTCTTCTTTTTTTAATTGAAGGAACAACGATCGGTGGTGAGAACTTCGCGCAGTCGAATGTGCCCGAAATTCGTTCGAAATAAGTAAAAATTGTTGATTCTTATCGGATTAAAATGGATGGAGGATGAGTGATGAGAATGAAAAATAAACTGAATAAAAGAAAACCATTGGTTCATGATTTGTGTATGATAATCGACGTTGTTGCATGTAAAAGAGTTGATACTTTAGTGTACATACAAATATACATATTAATATCGGTCTCTCTTGCTAGTTACAATATATTGTTATACTCGCTTACATAATTGTTTATTTTTTCGAACGAAAATAAAGAAAATGAGATTGAAAAATAGAAAATAAAAAAAATAAAAAATCAGCCTTTTTTGGCTTCTCACTTTAGCAAAAGTTTCGTCTTCGAAATTTTCGTTCGGCTACAGCATTTTTCTCGATAATTTTGAGTCCGAAACAATTTACAAAACGGTCGACGTACATCGATAGCGAATCGAGTAAAAATCGACGAAAAAAAAACAACAATTTTTAATAGATAAACAAATTAAAGGAGAACATCCGAGTAGACAGCGGAAAAAAGGTGAGTTTTGGGAATTATTATCTCAACAACGATCTGTTCGATTTTATCCAGGTTTGTTTTATTCGAAATTACACATGTTGAGGTGTGTTGGCAAATTTTTTTTATCAATATATATCGACTGGGAGCGCTGCTGTCATGGCCGGCGTAAAAAAATATCTCTCACACGTTCTGCGCGAGCGAGGAACATTTTTTACGCCTGCCATGACAGCAGCGCTGCCAGTCGATAAATATTTATAAAAAAATTTGCCAACACACCTCAACATGTATAATTTCGAATAAAACAAACTCAGATAAAATCGAACCAATAGTTTTCGAGATAAAAATTCCCAAAATTCACCTATTTTTTTCCACCGTCCACTCGAATGTTTCCCCCTTAAACACGTCGAATGGGTTAAGAAAAAATTCGAACCAATACAACGTTCGTCTATACGTTACAGCGGTAGCGATCGTCATTAATCCGAAACCTACTTCACAGCTCTTAATCGTGGAAGGCAGTGTTCGTTAATTACGATTAAATTTACAATCGAAGCCAACATTGAAATAGGTTTTTGCGGCCTTATTTTTTCTTCTTACTCATCTCATTCGTTTCAACTGTACATCGTGACTGTGTTTACGTGGAAATTGGTGCGACGAGAAAAAATTTCCATCGTTCATTCATTTTTATACGATTTTCCGAAATTTCCAATGACTTTTTTTTTCGCCTAACGTCGAATAGGCGAAGCCACCGAACTTTTAATCTTCGAAAAACCCGACAATGGATCAACAATTGCGTTGATTAATTTTCATTGTTAATTTTTAATTCACCGTCGATCAACGTTGAATCCACGAAAAAATCTTTTCCGACGCACCAAAATCCAACCGACAGATATTAAAAAATTGCGTGAATCGTATATAATGTACACCTACAGTATTATTGCTATTCTTCGCCATAGGTTAACTTAACGGCTAGTTTTTAAAAAATTGTTTTATTAATTTATTTAATTATTATTATTTTTTTTTTTGTTGTTATTTTGTACATCTTCTTTCTTCTGTTCGTGTGCGCGAAGCCGACACTGGATTGTCTGTCTCGAATGTTTCAGCCAACGCGAAGGAAGGAATTAATTTGCGTGTGTGTTTGTGTGTTTGTGTGTATTTTAATGTGTTTATTGTAATTGCGAAAATAAACGTCGATCGAACTTGTCGCCTTTTTAAACTCCATCGTACGAAAATCTTGTTTTCTAGTATTAAAAATGCTGAAATTCTTAATCTAATTACGCGGTAGTGATTCAGCCTTTGTGTAAAGAAATTTTCTTATCGTCGACTCGTAGTCGATATCAACGAGAGCGACGAACCTTTTTTTTTTCTTCTTTTAATTTTATTTCTAGGCGAATTGGCGAAAATTTATTTCGAAAAATTGACACGATAATGATTTTGACGTTTTGTTCGTTCGTTTTTTTTTCTTTTTTTTTTTGTTTTGTTTTGTTCATGTTTTCTTCTTATATACTACGCTAACTGGCCAATTAATTTGTTCGCCACGTGGCTTTCGAACACATTATTAATAATATTAATAATAATCATATTTTTTTTTTATCTATCGCAGCGAGTAAAGTTAAACAATTTGGCGGAAAAATTCGCTTTTTTTTTTCTTCTGTTTTTGGAAAAGTTAAATTTGACGCGGATACTCGACGCGTCGATGGCAGTTTTGAAAGAATCTTCTTCGTGTTGACAATTTTTTTTATTTTTCTTATTGATTTTTTTCTTCCAGTATTTTTACGCCCCGTTTTTACCGCGAACCTGAACGATGACAGTCGATCAATCGTAGAAACCTTATTTGCCATTGAACGAGAAGTTTTGAGCATCGATAGAGCAAACGTTTTTTTAAATGAAATGTAAAATTTCTTCGGGAATTTACGGAAAAATTAATTTTTTTTTCTACATTACCGATCGAAACTCAGAAAAGTTTCCCTCTAAAAACCGTAGAAAGTTTAGGGCATCAATGTAGTAAGAAATTTTAAGTAATATGTGATCTTTCTTCAAGAATTTATCGCGAACCAAATTTTTTTGGTTTTTTTTTTGTTATCGATCGAAACTCAGAAAATTAGAATGATCAGCTAACAGCTGCGACGATCATAAACTTCTCTCCCAAAACCTCTCAAATCTCACGACCTCGAAGAAAAAAAATCCTCATCGTCGTTACAATAATTTTTACAATATTACTCCGACGTCAAATCACGGTTAAAAAAAATTTCAATGGCAAAGTTCCTACGATCGATCGAATTTTCTCCAAACTAACAAACACACCGAGAATTCAAAAAAGTACAAAAAAAAAAGAAAGCACCACAAGCTAGCTCCTAGAACATCCATTGAGCTGTGAACGCAATAGCGTCGTAAAAAAACAAAATAAAAAATAAAAATAAAAATAAAAACAAAATAAAATATTATGTACAATCAATCGTCGATGTTTCGAGCAGTCCCGTCGAAAATAACGTCGCGAGGACGTTGCAGTCGATGACAAACAATGCGAATACAATTTTAACCATGCTAAGACAATCAATTATTTCATTAATTTTATTTTTTTTCGTTCTAAGTGCGTAATTTTGTTTAAATCATTATTTTTCTTTATTCGTTTGTATTCTCGTCATCGTACGGAGACGTTGGCGGCAATGGTAATGATTTCCACGGGGATGTTAGGCTCCGGCCTTTTCACGGCCGTTGATTTAGCTTCAGCTCGGTTTATTCGGAGGCCCGTGGCTCGTCGGTGAAGGCCCGTGAGAATGAAGATTATGCGCGCTACCTACTTGATTACTGGTAAGACTGGACATCGTCGGTTGGTACATCGACGGCATGAAACTGCTCGACGACTGTGGCACTGACCTAACAATAATTGTGTTTGATTCGTTGGGGCTTTGCGTTATTAATTAATTTTTTTTTTTTCAAAATCTTTTTGGGCACGAGGGAAAAACGAAAGTAATGAATTTTAGTTGGATAAAACAATCCTGGGAAATTCGATGACGTGACTGTTGTTATTGGGTATTGTTATTGTTTTCAGTAGGTTTTTTTTTTTTTCAGGAGCGTGAGGTAAGTGGTGGCGGCAGATAGTAGCGGAATCGAGGACACGTGCTGGGTCTCCTTACCTAGGTACACCGCGAAGAGGATCCGGAGTGACGGAAGAATTTCTCACCACTCCGGAATTCGTTGCGTTAGCTGGCGATACGATGTTGCTCGGTTGGCCCTGGTGATAACCACCGCTGGCTGGACTGTGCCTGAGAAAAATAACAACGAAATAATTAAACGATCTAAAAAAAAAAAAATAATAATAATAATCGTCATTGATTCATTGATCAAATTTATCAAACTAATCCCTGAAAAATAGAAAAAACCCTCGAAACTAAATGATTAAATGAACCTTTTGAGTAACGAAATCGAGGAATATCGAAAATTAAAATCAAATCGAGATGGATCAAATTATGGATATCAAAATTGACTTTGATACGTTATTTATTTTTATTTTTGGTTTTATTATTATTCCGAATATTGTGTTTTATATTTTTAGGTAATTATGCAGAAATTGGACGCCCCACTGATTTATTTGGGAATGAAATACGTTATAGAGGACACTTTTCTGAGTAATTTTATACGTCTATGTTCTCCGAGAAAACCAAGTCTACGCCTGGTTGAAAGTCGATAAAGTAATTTCGATTTTAGGATCTTTCGATTCTTAAGGGTTAAAAAAATAATAACCGTATGCTAACCCAGGTCTAACTCTCAACCCAGTCCTAACTATTCACCCCTAACCCTATTTAACCTTATTTCTAACCCAATTTCTTGTAATGTTGCCCCTAAACCATTGGCCTCCTTTATGACATTTTTTTTTGTGAAAAGCTAGATTTTACCTTATCGTGGGACTCGGTTGAGGTGGCACTAGAGCTCCTCGATGCTGCTGATACTGCGACAACGAAGCCGCGGCGGGCGGTGAGGGATCCGGTGGAAGACCATTTTCCATTGGCGTCGAGTGACCGCCACCGCCCGAACTCGAGTGCGGCAGGTACGTACTGTTCACTCGAGATTCCCGATTGACTCGCGATATCGTCGCCAAATTGGCTTGAGGACCGTCCGGATGAGGCATGCTCGAGTGCGACGGATTCACCGAAGGATGTATATTGTTAACTGAAAATATGACGCAAAATGTCTCAAATAAATTCGTTTTTCTCTTCGTCGTTTTTTTATTTGTTTACTGACGAAACGTCAATCAACCCACACTGAAATATCTTCGAATTTGACTTGAATTATTATTAAAAGTGGTAAATTAACGTTTCCAAGTGTCAATTTATTATTTGTTTAGTTATTCGTGAGGCTAAAAATGTAAGACATGATCTGGAATTGTAAATTCATGATTCGTCCATTTTGGAGAATTTTTTTGACTGCTACTTCATCCGGTAAGACCCCAAATTGTACTGATTGTAAGTTGTAAAATGACAATAGAGAGAAGACGTTCGTACAAATTTTTTTAACTGGTCTTTGAACAGCAAAAAATAATTATTAAAGTTATTTAGGTTGAAATTACTCACCCGGATGCGTGCTCGGTTGCGTCGTAAGTGGAATAGCGAGTCTGGCATTGACGGCCAACAAATGATCTCGCCTCTGCAACAGGCTGTTCACGTGTTCCTCGAGTCTCAAATTTTCCGCCCTCAGTTGATGCAAACACGACAAAAGCGAAGCAACTGCAAAAAAAAAAAAATTAAACACTCACGTAGGTGTTAGCAATTTCAAATTTTTTCTCTCTTTTCCCGCCTCCTCACGATCGTGCAAGGTTTTATGTTGCTCGTTACCGCTCCTGCGCATGCTTCATGCTTTCGTTCGAAATAGTTTAATAGATAATAGAATAGATAATAGAATTTTGTTCGGATTTTTTTTAGTTTTTAGGTATCCATTGTTTTTATGTCATTCATTTTTACGAGGAATCCTTGCAACACAGTTTAACCCGCAACCACGTCTTGCAAATGAACCGCTGTATCACATATTCGCGCAAGAGTACACGGAAACCCATATTTCATTTTATTTTTTTAAAGTTATTTGAATATATATATTTTTTTCAATTTATTTATTTATTTATTTATTTATTCCTGTATGAGGAAAAAAAAACGCGGATAGATTTCCTTCGTGCTATATTATTGCAAAGTTTTCGTTAAATGTATCAGGTTGTGTAATAAATTCCCGCGTTTTTTATCTTATTTTTCGTCCCGCAATTTTGTAATTAATTTGGGTAAACTATGATATAACATTCGCAAGTATTTTTCTCGCTCTACAATACTATCTACTCGACCTAACAAATCACAAAGTAGTGGGAAAAAAATAAAATACAAAAAAAGGCGGAAATTTATTACAGAACCCAATGAAAAAATATCGCCAGATTTTGACGCCCAAATCTCTCGCATCGAATTAAATTGAACCGAGAAAAATTCCGAAAAGCCCATGCGAGTTCGTAAGCGTGTTTTTCCTTGCCGTACACTCACTGTCAAAATGTTGAGCTTGCTCCATCAAAAACTGACTGCCCTGTTCCCATTGTCTTTCGAGAAGTTGATCTAACGTTTGGGGAATCGCTCCGCCTCCCAGAGCTCCGGCCGTCGTGCTCGCAGCTGTATTGCTGTTTGTCGAAAACACCGACGTGAACGAAGTTGCTGGAACTGTCGTCTGATTCGATCGTATCTGAGAATGAAAGAGAAAAAAAAGGAAAGGAAAGAAAAAAAATGTTGATCAGACGATTTAAAAAAATTAATGAATAAAAAAATAATAATAATCAATTCGCAATTAAAAATAGCTTAGCTTGCTTACCGACGCGATTACACGACTGTGCAGTTGTGGCCCAACCAGATTCGTCGTCGAATTACTCGCTTCCGTGAATATCGAATGCGCTTCCAATTCTTGCGAAAGCGTATCCGACATTTTTTGCGCCATCGTCGATGTTGGATTCAATTGATTGCCGAGCATGTGAGGAGCGCTCACGCCGTTTTGAAATCTAAAATACGCGATTCAAAATTTATATACTAAAAAGTTTGTAAAGTCTGTACTCTGTAAAGGCGTGGCTTTTCGTTCTAACGACCACACAGTTACAAAAATTAAAAAATTTATTGCATCTTACGATTATAAAAATGTATAAATGTATGTAGGGACGCCCCGAATCGCCGGATTCTATCACATTCTATCCCCAGATGTGGTCAATGATTTTTTCTCAGTGTATTTCGGATCCTACACCAGCTTACTCAATTTTTTAAATATTTTTTATGGGATTGGAACGTCCCACCATGTATAGAATGAATAAAAATGAAATAAAATAAAATAAAATGTTGTTTCTTACAATTTAACATCCTTTTCGTCCTTGGTGTTGTTGGCCAAAGTCGTGGGTGTGTTGGAAGCGGACGGCGTGGGTGTGATCGGAGCAGCGGCTCCGGCGCTCTTGCGCTTCCTTCTCCCCGGACCGGCGCTGCTCATGCTTTCCGAGCCGGGGCTGCTGGGCGGCGAATCCTTGACGACGGGACCCATTGCGCCCCCCGAACCGGAGCCCACACTGCTAAAATGGCCAGTTCCCAGCGTGGGACCCTGAATGATCGTGGGCACCGGTGCCACCGTTACAGCCGGCGGCGGCGGCGGCGGCGTTTGACGTGTCGTCCTGCTCCCACGTTTCGACGTCGTGACTACCGCGCTGTTCGACACCGAAGATGCTACGGAGGGCGGCGCTGGCACTGTCGGCGCTGGCGTTACCGGTTGACTGTTCGACGTCGAACCTCGTTTCAGCTTTCTCGTTCTTTCCGGCTTTTCCGTCGACTGCGAACTGCGATCAACGGAGACGATGGAATATCAGGAAAAAATTATGGAGGAAAACAACTCTAGAGATTGGAGTTTTTATTTTAAAAAAAAAATAAATTGAATAGTCAATGCTCTTTTATCAGAGCAATTGAGCGCGGTTTGAATGACCACAAAATTGTACGATTGATAGATAACAAAACAATGTACTTTGAAAGTCCACATCCAAAAGAAAGTTTCATTGACAAATGCAATATTCGAATATTTAGTGATGAAAGAAAAGAAGAAATATTCGTACCGAAGTATTTAAAAAGGATTGAAAGTTGAATCAACACCAAAGTTCATGTGTACATACATATAGATCGTTGTGAATAAACCGAGCGCGGTATCAACAACATTCCTAGATTTTGAGGTTAAACACGACATTCATTTCCCAAAAGATCAATCGATATTGACAATCCTCGTATCAAGCAATCCCAAAGATTCGACATTACACTTTAAATAATTATTTCAAAAAACGTGCTTCCAACATTTATTTTCCACATTTTCGTGTATCCACAAAATTCGTCATTATTTCGTGTCCACAAGTTCCTGTGAAACGTTTTCCGAAGTCAAATCAGCAACAAAATTTCTAACGAAACGTCGAAAAATCTTACTGTACCAACATTTTCTCAACTCCACAAAATAACCCAGACTATCCCTCATCGCCTCTGGACAATTGAACCCAGTTTAATCAGACTCCGAACATTTTTAAAAAATTTCGAACATTCGGTTTTCGGAGCGACCGAAAGATAATTCGATTCGTTCTCGCGGCGAATCAGAGCCGGCGATGGTTCGATCGTAGCAGAATTGTGTTCCTTCACAAGCCCGGGGGGGTTGCGATAAAACGTGAATGAAAATAATAATGATAATTTACAAAAAGAAGAAAAAAAAGAAATCAATGAATAAAAATACCTTTTCAACGGACGTAAATGTGAGTAAAATATTGAATTTTCACCGATGTTGGCGCGAACGGTCGAACGATTTACGATCGACGATGATCCTCTCGAAGGTTAGAAAACGACGGAAACACGCGAAAAAAAAAAAAAGAAAAGAAAACAAGAAAGATTCGAAAATGACCTCGAGTGAACTGTTGTGCCCAATACAAACGAAGCAACTGTTATAAACACTCCATTTTTTTTTTGCACGATAACTGTTGGCGCTCGCAAGTGCGATACACGAACGACCGATGAATAGTCGGTCGACTGGGAGGGCCGGTCACGTGGTTTACCTAAACGATCCGTGACGACGTACGGGTTTGAGTTTACACTGTTAATACGCGATAATACGCCCGCGAGATAACATTACGCACCGCGGAAGAGGTTAGAGCAACCTGCTTGTTTACCCCCCACGTCGGCCATTTTGGAACGCAGCTCAGTGCACTCTCGAACTCGTCCCAACAATCGACCTTTCTCGAAAGTGCATCCGACTAAAGACAATATATATATTCATATGAATACATCGCTGTACAATTTTTTAGCTGACGATCGATTTTAATATTTCACAGTTGCTGATATTACTTTTCGAGGTTTTTTTTTTCGTCAAGAACTTCGAATAGTATGATTGGTCGTGAATTTGTGAATACGTTGGAGATTGATAACGAGATAGGTTCGAATTAGTTTGAAATTCGTGTTGAGATTACCGACTCGGTCGGTAAGGTAGAAAATTGAATTTTTTTTTAATTACACTTACCTTTGGATTTTATTTATGGTACATCGTTTTTTTTAAATTATTATCGGCATTTCTTTTTATCATATACTTTTACATTTTTACTGCTTCTGGTATATATTCAATTTTTTTGGCCCGAACTGTGTGATGTAATGAGACCTGCGTGTGTATTCCAGTAGATTTCATCTTATCTTGTACTATGTGTCTTTATATACTTACCGAACTCCACGATACCTGGATTTCTGGTTATTATTTCCGCATCAAATCTTCTATACTCTTAGAAGACACATAAAGTCTTTATGCAAAGCCTTTCGTGCTCAATCAAATCTTTTTTCAAAGTGCTTTGAATGTTGCCAGACGATAATTAAACTCCTCGCCCATAAAAACTCCTCGCCCATTAAAATCCATACGAATTCTCCTTTTCAACAAAAAAAAAAATAAAAATAAAATAAAACAAAAAAAAAATAAAAATATAATAAAACAAAAAAAATATTTTACGAGTTCGACACTAACGAAAAAAATAAAAAATAAAATAAAAAATATATTCCACGAGTTCGACACTCACGAAAAAAGAATAAAATAGAAAAAATATATATTTTACGAGTTCGACAATTACGAAAAAAAAAAAAAACAGAAAAACAAAACAAAAAAAATATTTTACCAAGTCGACACTCACGAAAAAAAAAAATAAAATAGAAAATAAATCTGTATTACAATCTTCCTTACCGACCGAGTTTATATCATCATCATCGCGTTTTCCATTCTTTCGTTTCGAGTTACGAAACAACACGGCGAATGTTTCGAACTTACGTCGGTGAAAGTTTTAGCTCGGTCTGCAATGTGATTATGAACTTACCGCGATCGCTTAGCAGGTGCATCCTCGGCGTTAAATCTCTCGGTATCGGTAATTGCCGTAGACTTGGGTTCGTTCGCGGCTGCAGTGGTGATCATGCTCTGTTGAAGCTGTTGGTACAGCGTCGGTGCGTTCGTTACGACGCTTTGCACCGAAGCTGGCAACGACGTTGCCGTCAACGGCACCGAAACAACGATGCTGTTCGACATCGTCGTCGTTGCCGATGATTGATTGACGATCGACGACGAATTTTGCGACTGCGTTAACGATGTTATTACAGGAGTCGACGTCGTTTCCGTCGTTACCGAGGTGCTCGAATTGGTACTTTGCACGGAAATCGATGGACTTTCGACTTTCTGCTGCAATCGTCGAAAACAATGATATTCGTTAGATGCACATCTCATTTTCGTGATTCCTAACGGAGGAAGCTGTGTTACGGGGAAATATTGTCGTTCCCGAGATCTTCGTGTCACCGTGATCGGAATGAATACTTTTTCGAGTAACTATGATTATTTATCGGGTAGTGAAATTTTTTTTTTTCATTTTTCATCTTTTCACGGATAAAATTCACGGAAATTCCTGCAATAATCATGAATGATTTGGATGATTATCGTTTTACGATGGATTCTGATGTCCAATAGCAATTATTATCCATTCGGTAATCAAAGTATTGCAAATGTAGAATTTAGAATAATTCAATTACATTTTAAATGTGAAATAAAAGTTTGTCAGTTCCAATTAAAAAAAAATATAATTAATAAAAATAATTTAATTACTAATTAAGTATAATAATATAATTAATATAATTATTAATTAATTATAATAATATAATTAATATAATTATTAATTAATTATAATAATATAATTAATATAATTATTAGTTAATTATAACAATATAATTAATATAATTATTGATTAATTATAATAATATAATTGATACAATTATTAATTAATAATAATAATATAATTATTGATTAATTATGATAATATAATTAATATAATTATTGATTAATTATGATAGTATAATTAATATAATTATTAGTTAATTATAATAATATAATTAATATAATTATTTATTAATTATAATAATATAATTAATAATATTCATATCAATATTATAGTATAACTAATACTATAATAATATAGTATTAGTGTAACTATTAGTATTAGTATGAGTATTGTTGTATTATTAGTATTAATATAATTCATAAAATAAATGAATTAAAATTTGCAATAATTTCCACGAATTCTACTCAACGTCATTTCAAACAATCACATTCGTATAATAATTAAATTCATCCCACAAAGCAAAAAAAAAAAAAAAATCAACAATAAATCGAATCAATTCTTTTTTCAAGAATTATTAATGAAGCGATTTGTATTTCTCACCTTTTTCGATTTTTCCGGTTCCGTCGTAGTGCTAAGACTGGTAGCTTCGGTGACGGTGGGTTGTGCACTATTGCTCGCGGTTTGTTGCGAAACAACGGAGCTCGCCGCGGCAACGACAACGGTCCCGCTCGCTTCGGAACTAACCGAATGATTAGAATTCTCGTTTCCTATAACCACCGTTGGCGTACGCGCGCCCGTTTTTCGTTTTTTTCCCGTATGTCCGGACGTTTTGGCGATCGTGCTCGACGAGCTCGATTTGGATTGATTGCCACTTTTGGAAATCAAATTCGCGCTCGTCGTCGGTTTACCGGAAACCGCCGTTGCGACGGTGCTGCTCGAAGGTGTTGAAATTCCACCGGTTTGTTCGTTTCCAAAAACACTTTCCGATTGCGTCACGATTGTTTCGACGAAATTCGAACTCGTGAATTTACTCGGTCCACCGGCGTTCGATTGACCGTCTTTGGGTGTGTTACGACCGCTTCCGCTCTTCTCGTCCAAGATTCCATTGATCTCGAGACTGGGGCTGGCGTTCGATTTGCTCTTGGTTCCCGAACTCGTTGATTTCGAACTCGAACCTTTGCGTTTCGTCGTTGTTGTCGTTGTCGTCGTTGACGAGGCCGTCGACGTCGGGGTTTTTTGCGGCGGTTCGGCTTCTTTCTCCGGCGACGAATCGGACGAACCGTTGTCCGCTGGGATTGGCTTGTAAGGCGGTATTGTTTTGACGTTACCGCCTTTTTTCTGGAATTACGAATACGATGGATTTTATTTAACGACGGAAAAAAATGGGTCGTACCAATGGGGAGAATTTTGTTCTTTTCAGAATGTTACCATTCCATATTATTTCTTTGAATTTTGATTTTTTATCTGATAATGATAATAACAATAATGATAATAATAATAATGATAATAGAAATAATAATAACAATAATAATAATAATGATAATAATAATAATAATAATAATAATAATTATAATAATGATAATAATAATAATAATTATAATAATGATAATAATAATAATATCAATAATAAATAATAATTATTATATTAATATATTGATATTATATTATAAAAATAATAATAATCATAATAATAGAAATAATAACAATAATAATAATGATGATAATAAAAATAATAATAAATAATTATTATTATATTATTATATTAATATATTAATATTATATATAATAATAATAATAAAAATAAAAATAATAATAATAATAATAATAATAATAATAATAATAATAATAATAATAATAATAATAATGATAATAATACTAATAAAAATGAAAATAATAATAAGAATAACAATACGAATAATAATAATAATAATGATAATAATAATAAAATAAAATACATACACACATAATAATAATAAAATTAATTTAAATAAAATTTTGAAATTTATTTAGTTTATTTTGAAGAAATAAAATTTTTTAAAATTTTTATTCTTCGATTAGTTCGTTGAATTTTAAAGAGAGAATCTACAGGAATTAATCCTTTCTTTGTTTTAAGGAATCTTACCAATTTTGAATAATGATGCTGACAGTATCCGCAATATTTCACATTGTCGAGATAATTGCCAGCTTCTTCGCACAGCAAACCCAACGCTTGGGCGCAAGTTACGTGAAACTGTTGCCTGCAACCTGTCTTATTGCACTGCATGCACGCGCCCACGTTTGCTCTGCTTCCTCTACCTTGCTCCTCGCAAATGTAACACGTCTGGAGAAACAAATTTACGATTAACGGACGATAAGTTTTGTCTTAGTTTTTTTTTCTTTTCGAGAGACGAAGGGTTCTGTTGGTTGTACTCACTTTGCTGAATCTCTCAGCAGGTATAAGTTGCAATATGATTGGCTCCATCGTCGTAACATTGCCGAATCGTACCTCGGGTATGTATAGAGCACATACGACGTGGGCCCAGCCCGCCTGATCCGTCCTTTTGAGGGCTCCATCACGACTCGGACACAACTCGCAACGCTGCTCCAACATTGCGCATTACAACCACACGATTACTGACATTTCAAACACAGCTTTTCGGGCATAATGCTCGTAATTATCTGGGGGATTGCGATGGGATTTAAAGAAAGGGGAATTTTTTATTTGTAATCTATATTTTTATTTTCTGTTGGCAGAATTATATTTTTCTCTTTTGGAGAGTTTCTTATTTTTTTCGTAGTAAACTTTCAAGAATAAATGAATAAATAAAATGAATTCAATTATTATTTTTTTTTCAAGTAAAACTGATCGATTAAAAATTAGCAATTTGAACTCTTCGACGGCAAAAATTGGTTTTTAAATCGGGATGGGAATTGTGATATTTTCTTCTAAATTGCAGGGAAATAATAAGTGTAATATTGAGTTCAAACTTGTAAACAGAAAGAAACTTACCACGCGAGCACTTCGTTCCTGCGATTCGCACTTTCTACAGTACCAAGGCCCCGTAGGTACAGTCACAATTCCATAACACGCTAAAATCACAAGAGAACAAAACAATTAACGATCCATCCCTGAAAAAGCACTCGATCGCCGAACGATCGGTGCAACTTCCACGGTATTTCAAAGTTGCTGCAAAAATCGTATCTCATTAACAGCCGAGCTCGCAAGCCCTTGTCTCGTCAATGTCACAGAGGTGGTCTCCACAGAATCAGTAGGAGGTAGGCCTTAACGCAAGGAACCAGAAATTCGCCTAAAGTCATCGACAACAAAAAACTGACAATTGCAAAAGTGCAAGAAAAAAAACCCACCAAAATTCATCGAAACTGAAACAGCAGTTAACGACACAAAATTTAAAAAAAAATAACAATTCATGAAAAACAAAACGCAACACGAAAAAGACCCAAAAATCGTTCAACCATAACCGATGAATCTCAAAACAAAACAAAAGAACGATGCGCGCCATCGAGACCCAACAATCTCGCGTAAACACGAACGATAAACAATCGTAGACGACCTAACCTAAAACCTCGCTCATCAAAAATCGCGTCAAACGCGAACCTCTCGCGCTCCGCATCCCCGTAAAATCGATAAATCATCGACATATTTATCCGCACGAAGCCGCGAAACCCACAAATTCCACGAAAAATCGATATAAACGTTTTGCCAAAGCAACGAGGCCGTTGCGTGAGAAACGAAACAATCGTATGTTTATCCTTCTTCCCCAAAATCCTCCTCATCCGGGGTTGAGCGATTCACCGAGGATCAAAAACACCTTCAATAACCAAAACCAACGAAAAATAACCTGCTCCACCAAAAAAGAAAAAAAACGAAAAAAAAAAAAAAAAAAATTACGAACCTTGATGCACGGCAACGGTACATCCCTGTCCATCGCAATAGACCAGAGGATTTTCGGTCCAACCCCTCTCGTCAGAACACACGCAGCACCCTCCAAGCATCTCCTTCATGCTGTGGTCCAGGCGGTTCGTGAGACGTGACTAGCAGCCCGCGAGCTATGCTAGCCGGCGAAAACGGGGCACTTGGTTACGACTGTCCCGCGAATACATCGTCATCCTGAGGTGTGTGTTTTTTTTATTCGTTCGCCGAGGTCCCAAAGTCCGAGCCCTCGTGAGCCCTGGCCCTGCGACTTCAACGTTTCTTCCAACCCCCCCGAGTATAAACAACGTTGACACCAACGCACACCACCTCCCCTTCGCTCCCTCACACACACGCGCGCGCGCACACACACACACGTTTGTTATTCTACGTCGAGAGCGTACCGAATTTACCACGCGCGTAACTCACACAAGCAAACCGACCTGTACCGACCTCGAAGGGTCCCACTCGTGCAACGCGGGGGCCGTCACTCTTGCGCGAGCCGCCCCCCTCCCCTCCCCCGCCCCTCTTCTTCGCGGCCCAGCCGCCGGTCTAACGCACCCACGGCGATAACCCGTCGTATCGTTTCATCGAGCCCTTCGCGAAGCCGTTATCCCCCCGCAATTCGATCGTAACAATAACAAAAACAACGATGATAACAATAAAAACAATAACATGCACGGGGTTTACGAAGTAGCGCAACGAGGGTTTGTTATGCACAGTCGCGGTTCTATTTGTTTCTCTCGTCGGCCATCTTGATTTTCGGAGTCGCGCGCTGATGGCGCACGCGCTCAACCTCAGCCCGCCACAAACGAGATGCATCATGGGGGCGATACCGTGGATGCACGGAGATATTACACGTTTGAGGGGACGCGCGCGGGTGGCCTACGTGATCCTCGGGGAGGGAGAGACGCCAAGTTCGTGATGCACGCGGCGATGGCTCGAACGTGGAAATCATATGGGTGGTGTAAGAGATGCTGTGCGCTATGTGCGGCTGGTGCAGGCAACAGCATCCCTTGAGATATCGTCTCTCTGCCCCGCCTCCCCTCCTCCCCCGCCACGGATCGGACAAACGAGATCTTTTGTCCTTTGTCCGATGAATCGTGTCACGGCTGGCTGTGTCACGCGTGCGGACGTTTGCCTGTAGAGGCACCAGCTGTGGTTTGAGGCGAACGCGGGGGTTTTGAATGTTTTGTTTTGAAATGCATTTGTTTGGATGTTTGATAATGAGGGGATGTAATTGGGGCGTGTTATGATTTTGCATGGATTATGAATGAGATTTGATTCTGCTTCGTCCGTAATTGTCGACCTTTCGCGAAACTTCGGGATGATTGGTTGAGGCTCGGTCGGTAATTGAAACTGCAAAGAGAATTTCGAGAATTTTAGCGATTTTTTAATATCCAGCCAGTGAAACCTGAACTCAGTGGATCGTTCTCGGTTTATTTCCTCGATTTCGGTTGGCTGCGACTGGCTGGCCTCGGTTCAACCGAACCTTCCCGAATTCTACCGGAAATTTGAAATCTTCTTTGATTTTTTCTCACTTTTCATCCAAAATTCATCCATTGTAAATTATTGTTCAATATCAATCCCTAACAACAACAGAATAACGTCAATACAAACAATATATGTAAATCCTTTATGTTCCCGAACAGTTCGTCGCCATGTCTTCGACCATTCGGTCTTCGTCCAACGATTCTTACAACATTCAACCCGCCGAGCCTCGTCACTTGCCAAACGTGTTACGTATAATGCGTGAAAATTTTTATCACGAAGAAAACATGTTTCGATGCTTGTGCACGGGCGTGGCGATAAGCAACGACGATATGAAACGAATCAACGAATGCTTCGACGATTGGACGAGAAACAGCTTTGCTCATGGTCCGTGTCTGGTGGCCATTTGCAAAGATACTCTGGAGATCGTTGGGGTCAATGTCATGGACGTGATAAAAAATCCGAGAATCGGAGATCCGAAAAACATCGCCGATAAGGTTTTTAAAGCTCAAACCACGGCTCCGCCATTGGTCGAGAAGTACGCGGGTCATCTGGCGAAAATGAACGAGGAGGCTGATCTATTCGTCAAATATCCGGATGCGGATGTTGCATGGGAATTTTACGCCATAGCGATAGATAAGAATCATCGGAGATTAGGACTGGCCAAGGATTTAATGAACGCCGGGATAGCTTTGGCGAAAGAGGCGAAAGTTTCTTTGGTTTTCGGAGTATACACCTCGATTTACTCGACAAAAGCCGCGACGAGCGTTGGAATGAAATCCATCATGGAGTTTCGTCTTTCCGACTACAGGGATGAAGATGGAGCGCCGGTATTCGGAGATTATGGTGTCAATGATGTCGTACATGTTATGGTTTTACGGCTTTGACCTTCGAGGTTACATGTGGGGTGAAAAAAAGACCTCGATATATAGGGTGGTGAAAATTTAACTTTGCCATGATAACCAAGTATTACCGCAAAGTCGCACGATTGTACATATTTTTACATTCAATGGCATAAAGATCGAAAATGTGGCCTCGTGTTTTCGGTAAAAATATTAAAAAATTGTTAGAGCTATGATTTTTTGGGTGAACGCAATTTACTTCTCTTTGTTTCGGGCTCTGTAATATTGTAATGTTTATCATCAATAAAATATTACGATTATATCAATTTATTATTTTAAATAAATGAATATATTTATGAATGTATAATTAAGAAGTTTATGAATCTTCTAGTTGTCTAGTTGTCGGGAAAAATATAGAATCTGATAAACATCTGTGGTTCGAAGGCAAAACCGAATAAGTCAATTTTTCAGAAAAATGAGACGGAGTGAAATTCTTTCAATTGAAAAAATTAAGTGTAACCCGATAATTATACTTTCTAAATCGATGTGTACGCTGTCGAAGCAACGCAGAATCGTCATATCTTAAAAACTCGTTTTATAGACTTTTTCGGTTTTGTCGCCGCAGATATATATAGGAAGTTCCATATAAATATGTGTGTCG
Source organism: Sussaba pulchella (assembly GCA_963971145.1). Classification (NCBI taxonomy): domain Eukaryota; kingdom Metazoa; phylum Arthropoda; class Insecta; order Hymenoptera; family Ichneumonidae; genus Sussaba; species Sussaba pulchella. Next base: position 17,371,128 of record OZ020166.1, read on the forward strand.
AAGTAATAATTATTCTTTCGTGGAAGAGCCCGTATGAAAACCGGTGCAGCTCGGAACAATTGATCGTCGCAACAAAAGATAACCGTTGCAACGCGATACGATCGCGTTTGGTTGCATCTTGACGCGCGATGGTAAAACGACTCGCGACATTGCCGACACGCGACCCGATTATTATATATTTGTTCTTTCGTTACTCTCGTTCGTGATTCACAGCACGGGAGCGAGAGAATGATGTCTCTACCGCTCGTCGAAAAAAAGCCTGTCGTTCGCGCTTTCTAAGCGACGTTTCGTTTCGTTATTTACATCGGTTCAATTTTTCATTACGCGGCCAGTTCGAATTGCAATCCTTGGGTCGATACGAATTATCGGCGGGCACCATTTTGCGCCAGTCCCTATTTCCTCCAAGACCTCCTGATATTGGATACTATTGTGTCAAGGTACGTGGTATTTTTTCGTTTTGTCATGAATTAATTTGCTCGTAAGATTTTTAAATGTGTATTGCTTGATTGAATTTAAATTGTTCAGTTTTTCATTTTTTTAAAATTATTGTTTCGAATAATTGATTACCTTAATTATTGATGATATGAATAATTTATTAATAGTATTAATAGAGTTAATGAAGGCTTAGTAAGTTAATAAATTTATGAATTAATCAATTGATCAATTGATGCATTTTTTAAGTGATAAATTAATAATAAATAATAAAAATTATGATAAATAAATATTAATGATTCAAAATAACAATAATTGATAGAAATTATGATAAATAAATATTAATGATTCAAAATAATAATAATTGATAATTGATAATAATAATTATAATAATAATAAAAATAATAATAATAATTATAATTAGAATAATTATAATAATTATTATAATTATAATAATAATAATAATTATAATAATTATAAATAATTGATTGATTGATAATTGTTTCAAAAATAATATTGACTCGCAGTTGACGTTTGATCCGTCGACACGTTTGCGACGGTTAGGGCGTACTAATTAATACCAAGCACTCGGTATCAACTGAATGCAGTCATAAACGCATACGTTTGTCAAGAGTGGGAGTTACCGATACCAGGCGCGGATCGCAGATGAATCGATATAACGTACGCGTTTTGACTATCTACAGAATCAGGTCGAATGGATCGCGTGCGTTATTTTTATTTTTCCATACGCGGAGAGCTTTTCTCATTTGACATTTCGAAGAAGACGGGAGTGGAATACTTGCAGAAGTTACGAAAAATGTCATCTATTTTTGATGCGAGTTTTGTCTTGAACACTTTTTTTCACGGATGGTCGCTAATGATTTTGGGATCCGGGCGAAAGGCAATCTATATTTATCGTGTTGCTTGTTTTCCATGCATCTGTGAACTGCCGTGAACGGACGGTGACGGCCTTGTGACGTAGTTCGCGTGATTGCGCCATTGGTTTGAATCAGGGAATTCTCGAGTCGAGTTACGCGACTGCGTTTGGGCGACCAATCGGCTAGCGGGCCCGACGGAAACGGCCAATGAAAACGCGCGAGACGGTCGCGGGGAAGCTTTGGATTACGACGGACGGTCAGGAACGTATTTGCTTACGCGGTGCATCGCGTATGCACGGAATGACCGAGGGATTGCCTTATCTGCGACACGAGACGATAAAAAAGAATAATGATAAATAAAATGTATAAAATAAAATACTGCGAAATTTGACAGACGTTGCATCAGATATTTTATTATTATTTGTTTTTTTATTCATTGTAAGAGTTATCATTATTCGTAATTATTATTATTATTAGCGAGATCTCAAATTACTTGAAAAAAAATGTCCGAAAGACGAAAAATCGATGGAATTCTAGTGTTTTAGTTTGGGAAATTTTTTATTTTCAGTATATATATGAGTTTGAAAAAAATGCTGACGAGTCGATGGTCGCGATAAGAAGATTTATGAATAAATTAATAAATCACTCGAAACGACAGCACCAATTTTCAATTTTTATAAACAACGATCAGTTGGCATTTAAGTTGTTCAAAAAATATTCAATTTCTATCAATTCGACCATAAATAAATTTATTATATCATAAAGCAATGATGAACATTTATTTAAAAAAAAATCATAATAACTCAGAAACGAAGAATCAATGATTCTTATTTTTTATTTATCGAAAATTGTAGAATCTGCATTGCAAAATGACCGTTTAAAAAAAATCTTCTCGATTGGTGTTGATTTCTTCACGCGCGTTATCAAACGCATTATCACGTTGTCCCTGAATTCTCAATAATTACGCCGACCTTGATCGAAACTCACGCTACACGCAACGTTACAAAATTTCTCCGAATAATTTCGCGATCCCACTGAATGAATAAAGAATCAAATACATTTATCACGTAAGAAAGAAAATGTATTCATATTAAAGTTCGCTGAGGTCCGAAAGACGACAAATCGTCGGCTTATCGATGTTTTGAATATACGATGCGTCACTCGTGAAAGTCTTCGGAACTATCGAGAGAAAAACGTACTCGTAACAGTCTCGCACGAGTATCTTTAGATTTATTCAAACTTCGGGTTTGAAAGTTCTTCTATAAATAATAAAAATAAATTAAGAAAATTATGCCGAAGAGTTAGCACTTGAGTGATTTGAAATTAATATGTTTATGAAATTAAAATTTATCGACGAGACTCGACTTCGAATCTCGAGCAGTGCGATTCCCACTCGTCACTGCGCTCAGCGATACTTAAATAACCGACTGTGTGGAGTATTTACAAGCGTCGAGACTGAACACACATGTGGCTGTTTCCAGTCATCGGCGACCCGTCGTCGAGTCAACTGGCGTCAACTGCTGCGTGTCTAAATTAAAAAATCATGAAGTGCGTGACGGCTCCTTATGTTTATTATTTAAATTTTTATTCTTCGTCTTAAATTAATTCATCGATTACACGTGTGCCAAATGTTTGTCTGTTTAGAAGGAGAGAAATATTTTGGAGCAGAATTAACGGCGTTTTGATGTTCCATTTTTCATGCTTACCGTTTATTTTATTGCGTTTCTGTTTTCGATTGTTTGCCGAATAATTTTCTTCGTATTTTTCTTGAAGTCGAAGAGAATAAATGAATTTGGCATTTGGCATTGACTTTTTTTTCTCGTAGGAGACATTCGGATTGAAATTCAAATCAGAGAGATCATTGACAATTCCATTTCCGGTGGGAAATTTAACAATTAATTGCCAATTTAGTAAGGACGGAGGTTCTCGATAAGTTTGTTCAGTCTTTATAAAATGAAAAAATATATATATAATAATAATAATAATAATAATAAATAAAATTTGAAAAGTATCAGCAAAACAGATGAAAGTCAAAAAAGAAAATTGTTTATAAATATAAATATAAATTATCAATATTTGTCAATTTGAATTGAAATTGAATTTCATAGAAGATTAGTTGATCATTGATAGGCTTTGTTAAAATAATAAATGTTTAGCTCCCGCAGGAGAATGCCGTCATACCGGCCTTGGGGCTCCACGGACGATGGATCCATAGAATTCGAGTCACTGACGACGGAAACGTTGGAAGGCGCTCTGACGGTGATAAGAGAGGCTTTCTTCACCGACGAAAATGCGAGTATCGCCGTTGAGCTTCTTTCGGAGCCCGGAGCGACCCGAGAACTCGAGGAACTGTGCATCGATGCGATCCGGGATGGAATCAGCATCGTCGCTATCGATGTCAAAACCGGTGAAGTCGTCGGCGCAGCCCTCAACAAAATGCAAGTTCGTACGAGTATCGTAATCACAATTTCTTAACTTTGAATTGAACAATTTTGTGATTCAGAAAAAAAAAAAAATAATCTGATGAGATAACGAATCAAACGAAGTTCCGATAGTCATACATGATTTTTATTTGATTAAATAACGATATCAATTCTTTCAAAGAATTATTGTTCATCAACATCGATACATATTCGTAGGAATAATAAACAAATTTTGATTTAAAAAAAAATCTGATGAGATACCAAATTAAACGAAATTTCCATCGACGCAGTATGAATCGAAATAATTCGAAACTTTGGTTAATTTCAAGTAATTTTTATTGCAAAAAGTAACTAAAAGGATAAAGAGATTAATTATCGTTAAAATCGTTGCAGACGCGACCGGAGCCAACGGTGAAAGGTTCGTTCGAGTTATTCAGCGAACGATGCAAGCACAAATCATCGAAGGCCCTCGTCGATTACATGATAAACGTTGATTCGAGGGTCGACATGTTCGAACACTTCAACGTAGATTGCATATTGGAAATAATGTTCATGGCAACGATAAGAAATTATCGAAAAAGAAGAATCGGCGAGCTTCTCGTGGCGGCCTCCGTCGAAATCGGACGTGAATTGAACCGTGGAAAGAAGGTCAAAACACCGGTCGAAATCCAAGGCCGTGAAATCGTTAACAATGCCAACTGCATTCCCAATCTCGTTTCCATGATCGCGACCTCGAATTACACGAAAATAATTGCCGATCGCATGGGTTTCGAAACATTGACCGTAGCAAATTTCAACGAATTCACATTCGCCGGTAAAACATTTAGCGAACGCATCGGAAACGATCACAAATCCAGTTGGCTCGTCGCCAAAAGACTTTCCTAGCCCTAGCGATTCTTATTTTTCAATCATTCGTCTGAAAAATATTTTTATTTGTACCATCAGAGATATAAAATTTTATTTTTACTATTCACAATTTTTTCTTTCGATTTCTAATTTTATTTTCGCATTGTACTGAATTGTAATTCTCTGTGAAATTTGGGGACATCACATACATATGTTATGTAAATTGAGATGTTGAATAACTCGTTATCGAATAATATTTTTAATTGTTGTAGCTTATTGAATAAATTTGAAAATATATTTTTATATATGACGTTGTCGTTTTTTTTTGGTGATTGCAGTCTTCGTAATCTTTAACCAGCACATTTTCACCTGCTTCGGATATTTTACGATATCATTTTGTTAATCGATTTCTCCGTAAAAAAATAATTTATTCTGATGTTAATATTTGTAGAAAATAATAATTCGCAGCATTTCGAACAAGTCAAGACTCTATTGACAACCTACATATTGACAAGCATACATTCACCGAGAACTTGGGAACTCGATTTAGCTGTGAATGGTTCGTTAGACGGCTCGAACGAAGTTCGACAACTTCACTTTTAAGACTTCGTGAGGTTGATTCCTGGCACAGTTTCGTCGTTTATTCACGAACTACGCGATGTCGACTCAATATTTCCGGTGTGAAACCCGTTTAAAAATCTGAATAAGAAAAATAGATTTGAGAAAAATAACACATGAGGAATTTACATGTTACTTCTTTGCCACAAACAGGTAAATAATCGCTGAAATAAAACGAAGAATGCATTTCCTTGAACTCAATAAATTATTTGAATTTAAGATACACGCAGTCGGGTATCGTTAATGACAATAATATAATAATAATAATAATAACAATAATAATAATAATAATATTTCCCTATACATTTTTTTATTAGTATTAATTATTATATATCATTTTTGTATCATTTTAGAAATATTATTATTTCTAGAAGGACGAATAGACAAGAATGATAATAATCATAAAATATAAAAGGATGATAAATAAATAAATAAATAAATAATTCGTTTTCTTTTTTCAATGTAATAATAAAAAGGTGAAAGTTGTCGATCGAAATATCCTTGGCAAATCCTTCGTTACGCATCTGCGTGCAAGTGCAGTGTGTCGTTGATAAATGGTGGTCAATGTCACGGAAATAACTCGTGACAAAGTGGCGAACGGAAATGGGAACAAGAAGCCGTCGGTGAAGAATCGTCCGGCGTCGCAACGCGAGCTAAAGTCGTGAATTGTTCGACCGGGGTCGTAGAATAAATTAGCACGAAAGAGAACGAACGAGGGAGGAGCCACGAGGGGGGCTGCGGCACGTGCAGTATCGCCGATAGGGCCAATCGAAGAAAGAGGCGCAAGTCGTGAAGCTCGCCGACGAAGCTTCCCCTTGCAATCGGAACCCTTCTCCCGGACGCGAATTCTGCTATCTCGTGCTCGGATAAGATCTCGTCAGGTCGTCAGTGGGTTTCGTGCGCGTTTCCCATACGTATCGCGCAACGCTCGGTAATCCTTGCTTTTTCTTCTTCTTGGATTTCATTCATTATATTATTTATTCGCTTATTTTTTATCGCGATTTATTATCAAAATTTTTTATTCCGCGGGAAACAATATATATTTCAACTATTTCTTTCTTTTAGGTATTTTTTGTTGAAATTGTCTTTTTTTTTTTGGCACTTGAGAATGTGCGAGAATTCAAAATCGGGATTCTATTAGAGATTCTATTAGAGATATTATTGATATTATTTATTTTGAAATTATTTAAATATTTTTTGTCGGTTTTTCGTATTTTAGAAAATTGTTATTCCTGAAGTTCTGGAAAATGTGGAAAGCGAGTGAGAATCGTGAAAAGAATTGGAGAAATGTATACAGCAATAGAGAAATGAAAATTTAATAAAGAAGGAAAAAAAATCCATACATTTTGGAATAAAACCCAATTTTTTGAAAAAAAATTATCAAAATTTTAATTCAAAAACTTTGCCGGGTCCGCGTTTGATTTACAATCGTTCTACCTTCGAAACAATCCGTAGTTCATTCGAATACGACTTTTTGGAAGACTTGTTGAAAGACTTTTCAAGTCGTTCGTGCGTTTGTAAAATTTTTAATTATTTTATTCATCGAAAATAATTACAGAAGCATCGTAAAATCAAGGATGTTCAGCCGATTCGGTTCGGGGCCTGACGGTCCGATCGAGTACACGATTCTGACCGCGGACAAGATCGAAGGAGCTCTGGACGTGCAACAAAAGTCAATGAGACAAGAAAACGTTGCACTGGGGGTCGGCGTTTATGAGGAAGAAGGTGCTGCGGAGGCGATGAAAATCGTATTTGCCGAAGTGATCAAAGACGGTTTTACTATAATTGCGGTGGACGTTAAAACCGATGAAGTCGTCGGGGTTGCGTTCAACAAGTTACACGTAAGTTCAATCACTGATCTTGAACTGATATTCAATGTTTAAACCATTACAAAGGTAATCCTTACATTAAAACTTTTTTTTCGTAATTTCTAAGTAATGTATTTCGTCTTTTCAATGATTTTTCGAACACGTATGTTTTACTTATGTTAGTGGTATTAAAACAGACCCGTCCTCATTTGGACGTAAGCCCAGCCTTGGAATACTTTTGTTTATCAAACGAAAGAAGTAATTCTTGGAAATTATTATTCCTCATTTTGTTTTGCTGTCTGTGAGGAAGTTACAAAAATCCTCACCTTCCATTTACTTATTCACTATTTATTTGCTTGACCATAAAAAAAAACTGCTATTAGGAAGCAACGAGGAAGTTTTTACTCAAAATGGTTTGTAGCACATGTCGAATATTATTCTTACATGGCAATAAAATGTAATCCACGGGAAATCGTAGCTTTCGAAGAACGTATGAACAAAATAAGGAAAGAAACAGTGAAAAATTGTTTTACATAAAAAAAAAAAAATATCTCCCCAATTAAGAATTTTCGTTTCGACATTCTGGTAAGGAAACTTTTGCGACATGATATTCGGAGCATCGACGGCTTGTTGCAGGTGCCTCTGGCAATCGGGGAGGTGGATCCTCTCGTGGAAGTCGTCGAGAATCACGTCAAGCCTCGTGCCAGTCTCGCTATAATTAATTTCCTCGATGACGTAAGTACAATAACAATTGGGAGCAATAACGTACAATAAAACAGTCGTAAAGTGACTTGTGGCAGGGGTCTATCGATTGACTCGGTCTTGGTTTTGTGTTTAACGAAACGACGACGTGCATCGAAAGAACTACGATTTATCAATTTTTTAAATGATTGATCGACTCATCGATTGATTTTTTTACTCAGTTTCTGTAATTATTTATTTATTTATTAACTTATTTATTCATTTATTTATTTATTTATTTATTCATTTATTTATTCATTTATTTATTCATTTATTTATTCAGTTATTTATTTATTTATTTATTTATTTATTTATTTATTTATTTATTTATTTATTTATTTATTTATTTATTTATTTATTTATTTATTTATTTATTTATTTATTTATTTATTTATTTATTTATTTATTTATTTATTTATTTATTTATTTATTTATTTATTTATTTATTTATTTATTTATTTATTTATTTATTTATTTATTTATTTATTTATTTATTTATTTATTTATTTATTTATTTATTTATTTATTTATTTATTTATTTATTCATTTATTTATTCATTTATTCATTTATTCATTTATTCATTTATTCATTTATTTATTTATTTATTTATTTATTTATTTATTTATTCATTTATTCATTGATTTATTTGAACTATATTTTATTTCTAAGGTTGAGTCGAGAGTCGACGTGTTCGAGCGGTACGAAACAAACGCAGCGATGGAAATTTTTTACATCGGCACGGATCCGGGCTATCAAGGCTATAAAATTGGTCAAGGACTGGTCGAGTGCTCAGTGCAATTGGCTAAAAGCTTGGGAGACGACGAGAACCGAGAACCATCAATCGTTCCGGGGGTTGCTTTCGGTGTATTCACGTCCAACTACAGTCAACGCATTGCCGCGAAACTGAATTTCGAGTGGTTGGCCACCGTTCGATACGACGACTACGACATTCACGGAATTAAAATGTCACAAAGAATCAAAAAAGAACATCAAACTGCAAAATTCGGCGCACTTAAATTGTAATTCTCTCTACCTTATCGACTGTGCAGTTGAAATTTTTTTTACCGAGTTGCCGGTTAAAAAAAATATTTCTCAAAACTGATTCCGCGTGGATTGCGATGGAATGTTAAGCGACGAAAGATTGATTATGATATAGATTTGACAATTTATCGGTAGCTAGAACTTTCGACTCTTTTTACTTTGTCGCAAAAGAAAAATCTTTGTTTCAATGAAAGAGAAGAATTGGAGATTTTGAAGTCAAATGCACAAGATACTTAAATAATTGTTTAAAAAATATTTACAGCAAAACATTTTTTAATGATTGTCTTTATTGATATTGTGATTATTGATTTATCGATAATTCTCACTTGACGTTGTATTTATTCCTTATAAATGACAGAAATATAAGTGAACGAGTATTGAAATTTTCGTGTAGCCGTTTTTCGTAGGATTGTATGATAAGTTCAATGTATAAATTGTCCCAACACTACGAATTATCATGCACGTACGAGATGTATGGTTTGTCTTGTTATTATTTATTCATTGTTTTTACAAATTATTGTATTCAAAATTTTCATCACAATTGGAGTTACGTTTTTACATAGTATCACGAAATTCGTTATTTACAAGTCTTATCTCGTCAAAACACTTTGTCACGAATCACTGGCAATATCGTCGGTTCGTCGGTCGTCAACTTATCGCCGATTTTTTCCCTATTTGGCTATTGATTAAAATTTCCGAAGATTGTTTCGAGCCGGATGCGTGGATCTGCCCGCCCGCTTGTGATCGTCCGAAGATGAAACAACCGCGACTTGAGATGCGTCGTTCACAATAACGGCTCGTTGCTGCTCCGTTCGATGATGATCGAACGTTCGATGATTATCTCGTTCTTCGTTCACTGTCGAAACAAATTAAATCATAGAATTACATGTTGGAGTATTAAGATTTAATTGTTTTATAAGTGTTTTAAAAAATGCGGAAAATTGAGAACATTACGTTTGACAGTACATAAATTCAATGGTTTGGAAGAGTTAATAAAATTTGTAAATTACATTTCACAGTACTAAAATGTAATTGTTCGATAATTAAAAATGCTAGAAAATTATGAGATTACTTGCTTCGGTACCGAAATTTGATAGCAGTGAGTCTCAAAAATAAAAATTAAGAATAAGAAATGAATTAACAATTAAAATAAAACAAAATGAAAAAATAATTCTGTGAAATAAACTTACACTGATAGATCAAAAAACTTTCGTCCGCCGACAAATCGTCCTCGGTTTCATCGAATGACCGTCTCTTCATTTCCAATTCGTCGCTCCAGAAACCCATCTCCTCAATTTCTTGCTATAAATAAAAAAGCGAATAATTGAAAACGAGTTAACAGAGTTAAATCAAGCGAAAAATAAAACAGCAAAAAGATTCTTCTTTTCTTTTGAAACAGCATCAATTCAACTTTAGTTGAGCACAAAATAAGATAAAATGAAATAAAATAATATAGAATAATATAAAATGAAGTAAAATAAAATAAAATAAAATAAAACAAATTTTAGAAAAATCGTTCTAATAAAAATCCAAAAAAAAAAAATGATCAAACTCACCATAACCGAGTCATCTTGCTCGAATCGAGGCTCAGGTGCGTTGATACTCGGCAGAGTTCGATACAATTGACGCTTGCACGATAAACAAATATCCGTATCGTCGCCGAGATAGAGCCTGAATTGGTCACGAAGCGATTTCGTAATCGGAAGCAGGCGCCACGATTCCGGTCTGTGATCTCGTTGTTTGAACGGATTGCAACAAAATTCGGAGTTCGACATTGTATTTTATTTTCGCGAAAATCAAACAAAATTCAACTGTGTTGAAAAAATTATTTGGAGAAATTTTTCGGTTTTGTTTTCTCGATCCGAGCTACGTGACTGAAAGTTTTCGAATGCGGAACATTTCGAAGGTGCAAGTCTATTTAAGGGTTACGGGGTTTTGAGAAAACGAATCGTGATTGGTTGACATTTATTTTTGGGGAGGAATGAATCGAATGGAGACGAGACGGACGATCGAATGGTTGGAAAACGATAGCTCGAGAACACAAAACCCGGGGTCGGTCCTAGGAACGATTAACCGCTGACCTAAGTACGTCGGGGCGTCAATGGGACAACACCTTAATGATGGGACGTTCTGGCGGATGCAGGTACATTTGATAAAATGACTACGGGATCCCCCAAATTGCTCCCCCTCCCTCAATAAGTCATTAGCAGCAGGTCATAAACTTCAGTCCACTGCAATATGAATACGATAATACAATGTTTCCGTACCCTCGTCGGAAACCACGGAACAATACCGTCTAATCGATATTTTCTTCGGTCTTTCACGGCTCGTTGTATCGACAATACGAATCGTTTTCCTTTTATTCGAAAATGTTTGATTTCTTGGTTGCTTGAAATTAGAAAAAGGACCGACACCGATGATTGCGCGGTCGGTGCGCGGCTTCGGCAATCACGCATGTTGAGCAGCTTATCTTGCGATCAGTACCTGAATGGGTGACCGCTCAGCCGGGCGCCGGCTGGCGCGCAAATGTATATTGCAAAACGATGTTATTATTTTTCATTTATCTTTTATTATATTCATTATTTGTTATTCATCATTTATTTCTTACAACAGTTCAACAATTATACGAATGAGTCTAATAATAATTTAGTTATTCCTTTCTCTGCGAAGCCCTTACACGTCGAAAAAAAACAAACGATTAGTCGGGCCGATTGGTTTCCCGAATTACAATTTATTTGCACAGATAACATTGATTTTCTCAATCGTAACAACATTTCATTTAGGAATTGCATTGGATTTGGATCGGATTTGCGCATAGTAGTAATTAATGTTACATCGAGAATGCCGTTATTCATTCTTACGATAAGACGCTTATTAAGCAGCGACAATTTTAACGGAGATCAGATGGATTTCGTGTTCGACTATGAATTGTCCAGTTGAGCAGATTTTTCAATTATGTATATATATATATTTTATTTTCTTCGTGGATTTCCGCGCCGTCTATCGGCGCTCGACCACGGCAGCCATTTTAGTGCGCGGCAGCCATTCTGCGTTTGGGTATTCGGTATGATACAAAGGTATTTGTTGTTTGTTTTTTTTTTCATTCATACAAAAGCCATGTTCTATTCAAAGTACGCACATTTTTCAAGTCGATGCTAATTCACGTGACTCAACTAATCACAATAGTTTCACCAAATTGACGGGCATGTTCGTTATTCGTGAAATATTTTTTTTTTCGTCACAAGCGACGCAAAAACAGTGGCGTAGGAACGAGATTAGATGAAGGAAGTAATTTGTTTGATTTTCTCACAGAGCAGAGAAGAAATATTCGTTCGAAGGGTTTATAAAAAATATTAGCTATTATTATTTTTTTATTTATTTTTTTTTTGAAGTCAGTAATAGAAGGAATTTAGAAGCCGAGTTGAGTGAAAGAAATTTGAAATTCGCAATGCCCACAAAGCCGGGCACTGCGGGTTAGAAATATTTTTCTCTTTTGTTTTTTTTTATTTGGTTTATCAACAATAATGCATTTTCCAAGAATATAACATCTCTGTCAGGCTAATAATTACCATATGTGTTTTTATCAAGTTTCGTAAGAAGATGGCACCGAAATTTCGTATTATTCGTGTAGAATGGAAATAATATTGATTATTTTTTTGTTTTTGAAATGTCGAATTTTATTTCGCGAATGGAGACGAACTCCGCGAGCATATTTCGATTTTTTTTTCATCTTTCATTGTTATACAAAATTAAACTGAACATGATTTTTGTGCCATCTTCAATCTTCAATACAAGTTATCCACGATTTTAATATAACGCGTTCCTAGGTCACTGAGTGAATAAAAAATAGCATCTGCGACTACAAACGGCGCTTTTTTGCGTTTATTTTTCTTTTTTACGTCGATTCGTCGTAATTATTATCAATTTCTATTGTTTCGCGGGCTCATTGAACGTTATTATTGTTTTCCGTTGCTCTAATTTTTCAAGCGATTTTTTTTTAATCATTACACACCTGACGTTATAAAAATGTGGACGTATGACTTCTCAATAAAATACATGATTGACGAAATTTCCAACGTGTAATAATTATCTCTTGCTGCTTGATCTTTAACATTCAATTTTTGTTTAGTTAATTACTCGCGCGGATTATCGTTAATCGTATCCAACTCGACACGGTTTTTTTTTTGATGAAACGGAAATAAAAAATTAAAAGAAAAAATAAATTAACTAATTTCGGTCAATCCTTGAGCTTCCCAATTTTATTTGGGGATATTTATTATGTTCGATTGAGAACCGAAATATAGGATTCACGATTTTGGCACGAATAATGTGACATGCATTTATAATTCAATTATGATAAACTGCGCATTCATTTTTTCGATCCTATTCTGTGATTAATAGTAATTGAATAATCATCATTTATTGATCAATTGAATAAATCTTGAAGATTTTATCAACCCTTTTTAGCAACAGTGATTTAATAATAAGGTGAGCGTCGATAGAAAGCAATTAAATATTATGATAAAATTTTCCATTAATTTAACAATTTAATTAATTCTTCAATTAAATATTTTGAGGAAAAAAAAATAATTGGCAGAATCTGTCCGTATTGGAAGATAAAAAGAAATATAAATCGGTGAAAAGTTTTCGCTGCGTCTTAAGAGTTTAAAACCAAAGTTGAAGGAAAAATAAAAAGCTTGTGCTAAAATTGACGTGCGATATATATGTATAAAACGATACTACGTGTCATCGTTTCTTTTGTAAATTCACAATCAGTTTATGTTAAAAATGAGGAAACACATATTATTTCACTTGTTGACACACACACACACGTACTATCATTACGTGTTCGTAATTATGTAACAACGTGAAAGACTTTTCAACCCTTTATCGTCACACTACCAAATAATACCACGCCCGTCGCACTGGGTAGATTCCACCCTGTCAGTTTTCAAAAAACGATTGTGAGCGAACTATCCGTCCGAAGTGGCTTAAAAAATTACATAACATGCTTCGAACATTCTATATGATGTACGAAATGTTTATTTATGAGAAATAAAATGACAAGGTGTTAAAAAAAAATCATAAAGCGATGAAAACGGAAATAAGAAGCGCCGGTTGTCGGTTTATTGACCGGTGGATTCCACCCGGTGTGACGGTGACGGGTTTTTCAACGAAATTGGAAATCTCTGTGAAAACCAGTGACACATAATGTTATATCTAAGTTGTAACGCCTAGAGTAAGATTCACGTGTGTACAATCACGAAGTAAAACTGAGGTAAGTGCGATTACGTTATCTTTACTTAAGACTGAAATAATTTTGTTTTTTCTCATAATCACAGCAATGAATACCGAAGTTATCATTAAATGTTTGGCAAATATTAGTTACGCTTATCAAACGGTCTGTGTCAAACCGTGGACGAGGATTTTTGGAGTCACTAAGATATCTACGAAAAAAAAACGATAAAATTGAAAAGAAAACGAAAAAAACTCAGGATATTTTGGTATCCAACCTTTTTTTTTGCTTCGAGGGATTCAATTAAAAGCGTAAAAAATACTTATTTCTTACCAACAACCGTTGTGCGGAATCAGAAAATCATCGAAATAAAAAAAATGTTAAAAAATATTTTTCTCACGCCGCCGATAGCTCGATTTTCCGTCTACGTTTCAAAATTATTATAATTTTCGTATTTAAACGTGTAAAAAATTGTGTATCAACTGATTTTTATACGCCACTATTTTCTTTCTCATTTCTAAAAATGGACTCGTAAGATGTGAAGGAACTGTGATCGCATAAAAAAAAAATTAAAAGAAAAACGACTCATCCTTGTTTACAGATTTGTAGCTCCTCGTAAAAAATGCTGGCCTATACAAAACTACTTTCATCCGGTATACCTCTATCGTAGTAGTCTTTCATCATCATAGTAATACATTAGTAATAAGTAAACGTTGCATTTTCACCATCATTGAAAATATTAAAATATTATCATTATTTTTCTCGTTATTATCAAAATAAAATATAAATTGGCGATAACCGATGGTTTCCATGAACGTTTCACTTCGACGATATTACAAGTTAAAAAACAAATGACGTTTTAAATTTGGCATTTGGCTAATTTTTTTTGTTCTTCTCGCTCGATTGCAATCATTGTAAATTTAATATTTTTTTCACAATTTATTTTTCTTATCGATTCCGTTTTTTTTCTCTAATTTTCATTTTTCTTCAACTCGTTTCTTATATTTTTTTTTTCATTTCGCTCTAGTTACACTTACTCCAGTCGATTGTTTTCAAGCTGCAGTCAGTGGCATCGTGCTAATTTTGTGCGTCGGACATTCATCTGTGACAAGTGTCGCGGGGAATTTCCGGTGGAGGTATGTTCTGATAAATCGGTTGGGTGTCCCGGAAGTGAGACCTTATCAGAAGGCCCAGACCGAGAAGTACGACCGGAAGCCCGAGAAGAGCGCAGATCAGTTCTCCCGTCACGCCGGGTGACCAAGAAATCGTGCCTGCGTCAATAAAAACAAAACGAATAACAATAATAATGAAATAAATAAAATAAAGAAAAAAAATCTATAATTAATTTTACGAATAAATTATTTCCTTTCTTTTTTCGTTTGAAATTTTATTGAATAAATGAGAATATTTTTTGTTTTGTGAAAGAAACTTACTGCCATTAATTCCCACGTCCATCCTGTAGATGCTCCACCAGATGCCGGAAAGTGGCAGAGAAACCGTCATCGCCGCAACGGTGAATACCGCACTTTCGCAGATGGCCAAAAAATTAACCGCGGATATGGCGAAAACGACGTAGGAGAAGAGAAAAATCCATCCGTGACTGGCAACGTTCGAGCACTTGTGGCCTCCTCGCATGTGACAAATCAGACCGTGTCGTATGGTTTCGTAAAGATCTTTCGGTGCCAAACCCTGTTAACCCGACCCCGCAACCCCCACGCAAAAAAAAAAACACCATAAAATGTTGACAATTATCAATAGTCCAGCTTTCGACAGTCGAAGGAAAAATCTATGGCAATCTAATTTTATTCTTTTCCAGCGACGTTGACAGTCGAGAACACTTTTTTGCATTATTATTATTAATTTTTCGTTGAAATAAAAATTTAGGTCACTCATCTAAATAATAATAATAATAAAAAAGTATTTTGGGTCATATTCTCACCCTTCCAACACCCGGCATGGTGTCGATCCAGCTGAACACGAGAATGATCACAAATACGATCGCGTGAATGTGAAACAACGTTCTGATAATCGGTGGTTTTGGAAAATTCTTCGGTCTTAGGGTTGGATCGGGATCGGTCACGTGCAACAAACGTCCGCCCTCTTCCTCGGAACCACGGCGTCTGATGTCGCGCGACGATACCAAACGCGAAACCGTGTAGAGAAAAGAATTGTGCTGGGTCGTCAGTAGTTGGCATACGTTTTGTTGCTGAAAAAATTATGTAAATCATTTTTTATGAGATTGGAAATCTTTAAATGTCGAATTGAAGGATTTAAATGAAAAACTCAAAATTTATACGGAAAAAAATGGCATGCTGGGAAAAAATAATTCTCCCATAGGATTCAATAATAAAAATAATAATAATAATAATAATAGTAATAATAACAATAATAAAAATAATAATAATAATAATAACAATAATAAAAATAATAATAATCTTACTCCTGTGGTAAAGTGACGTTCGAGCATGGTGAAGAACATGGCGAAAGCAGCGAGTGAACCAACATGGACGAAGGTCCAAACTGCCCTTACGCCCCACGAGCCTCGCATCGTTACCGTGTGTGCCGAAACTTCCCTTCCTCGGCAACGAAATTCGTCACAAAGACCGTAATCGACGCTTATAAACAGCCCCACGATTATGGTTGTGCTCGAGAAAATTCTCTGCAAGCTCATCACTGAAAAATAATGTTCACATTGCTCAAGAAAACACAATAAAAAATCGAAACTTTCGAGAGAATAAAATTCAATACACGATTTATTATCGATTGTGACAAGAGTTTGTAAAAAATAGATAAGTAAATATCAGTAAAAGGACAGATAATGATTTTATCGAATTAGAAAGTTGTTCGGCTCACTTTTTCTACAGAAGAAGAAGTAGTAAACGAGTGAAAAAACGAGAACGACGCCTTTTATGGGATCCTGAAGATGGCAAAGCACTCTGTTATCATCGAGCGACTGAGTCACGAGGATTCCAGCGATTGCGTAAACCCCGCTCATCTTAACGAGGCTGCAACGTGGTATCCTTATTCTCATGCTGTTGGGTATGAGGTCCGGCGGGGGTGAGATTCTTTCGACGATGAAGAACACGAAACCGATGATGCCGGTGGCGCATAACGCGGTGAACAAGAGTCCTGTCATATCGATCAATCGTTCAAATAAATCGGATATCGATAAATAAGCTCGGAATTTTCGTCGAGCACAGGATTATCGAATTATCGGTCATATTCATTCAACCTTATTGTCGGATCATTACAAATCGTCACAAATCGATAAGAATTATTTGTTTGAAATTAAAAAGAAAAATGTATCTAAAGAAAATTATCCTCAAAATGTATTAAATTTAATTCGATTGAATTGTAAATGGAATTTCAATTGAGTTTAATTAAAATTGTAACTGAAAAATTGATTTTAATAAGGACAGATCAGTTAGTGAATATTGAAAATCAAAAATAAAATAAATAAAAGAAAAAAAATTATTTAAAAAATGATAAATATGGTGGTAGTTAGCGATGGGATTCTGGGTGTGAAAAATATTCATGTACGAACCAGCGTAGGCGTTGGACACGGCGCTGACGCTCTCGAGATAAAGCGGAAAGCTGATAATCGCGATGGTGACCGAAACAACGAGAGTCGCGAGGGTAGCGAGGAAGTTGAATTTTTGCCATCCCGGTTGATCGGTGTCGAAGAGCTTATCCGTCGACTGATAAGCCGCGTATGGCGATTCCTCGGTGTCCGTGTATTCTTCGATTTCCACGTCGCTGCCGTTGCAACGAAGTTCCTCCTGATCGTCGTCGTCCATCATCGTCGACACGCAGCTCGTCAAGCTCGCCAGATTTGTTCACTCTTACGTCGCGATAGCTGAAACATTTTTTTTAGACAAACAAATAAAATAATCGAACGAATTAATCTTTCCCGTGACGAAAAAATTGTAATGACAGAGATTTGGATTTTTAAACCCCCGATCGGCTGAATTATTGATAATTTAGTTGGCAGCGTAATCAACAATTGGCTCTATACATTTTTCATTTTTCATCAACGAAAAAAAATAATTTAATCTCCAAATCTTGGCAACGTAAAAAACTTAG
This sequence comes from Sussaba pulchella, assembly GCA_963971145.1. Classification (NCBI taxonomy): domain Eukaryota; kingdom Metazoa; phylum Arthropoda; class Insecta; order Hymenoptera; family Ichneumonidae; genus Sussaba; species Sussaba pulchella. Next base: position 17,389,235 of record OZ020166.1, read on the forward strand.
CTTCGGGAAATCGCTTTAAAAAATTATTCCATCAAAAAAATCCGTTCAAAACCAATCACACGGTAATTGCGATGACCCTATCCTCACTTTAACCCAATTGCCACGGATTTCTAGAAATGTATGAAGAATATTTTGAAAAAAATCAATGGCTTAGAGCCCATTAACCATCCCCGGTATTTCGTAAAAATGCGGTGTTGTAAAATACAGCGCAATAAAAATTCGAATAAAGTCGTGCGTGTACATTCTATCGATGCTGAGTGCAACGGTCTCCGATGTACGATAGTTGGACGATGAGTGCGCGGCTAAAGCGACGGTCGCAGAGGGAACATCGATGCACATTGATATAGAAACGATGATGGATTCGGACATTTCTTTCAACCCTCCCGCGACGTCCCTCGTGACGCAACGATTAATGACCGTTTCACGTGCATTCGCACCGTGCAAAATGGTTAGCCAGTTACGTGTGGCTGTCCGTTTGTTTTTCAGACCGGAGATTAGATAAGTTTTCTTTTTTTTTTTTCATCTTTATATTTTTTTTAATCCATTGATCACGTCTGCACAACGGGTCTGATAGCCAAGGCGTACTGATACATGAAGAGACGGGTCACGATCGATCGATTTTAACGGAATCCACGATGCGTGTACACGACCAAGACCGTCGCCCGTTGTCGTCGTCCTCATCGTCGTTGTCGTCGTCATCGTCATGCCTTATCGCTTAACGTTCCTTTATTAACCGACATCAAACATTTTTTTTCTCCTCTGCACACCCGGAGGAACACGACTTGAGCTCACGTAAGAAAAGTGATGACGCTCCATTTATTTCATTCTCTTTGACTGATTTTTTTTTTAATCGACCGAGTCCAGGCAATTGCTCGATTTATTTTCGGATTTATTGTTGATTATGGGAATTAATGAGGGTTAGGGATTGGGCGGGTTAGGGAATTTGATCCATTGTTTCATGATCCCGAATATGGCATTAATTTCGTGATTTAATGTCTTTGAACGATAATAATTAAGGTCACGATTTGAGGTGAATCCTGTGAAACTTTTTTTTTATGAGGGTAACCATTGAATATGTAATTCTCGTAATATTAACAAAAATCCGAGTGGGAAATCAACGGAAACAACTATGAGTCCTGTTTGTGTATCGAATATTTAATCAACTTGCAAAAAAGTTATGTAAATAAAAGCTTTCGACCATTTAGTGGTTAACCGGTGGATAATTAAACCTTTAGCTGTATCTCGCGAACCGACATTGGCAAAATATTTTGATTGCCTTTCTTGGACGTAATCATTTTTCAAATGCCGAAAAATAAATAACCTTTCAATTAATTATCTTCAATTGAAAGAAAAAATATAATAATCCCAAGAACGCAGTTCCATACAATTTGACTGTGGCTGAAACCTCAAATGTGATATTTTCGACACGGGAAGTGTGCACGTGTGTTAATCTTCCCTTGTTGTACGCATAATCGTGTGCGAAAGCCAGAGAAATTCCATGCAACATTTATGTATTTGCATTGTAGGGTTTAGCCAACGTTGGGACAATGTGAGCCGGTGGACAGTAGATAGAGGCGTTATTGCGTCGGACATGAATTTCCAATGACATTGGATTATTTAATACGAACGACAATGGGCCCTTTGTATCACTATGGGATGCGAAGCATTGTCGCGGCAGTTGTCGGAGACCATTCGAAGCCGGAAATGATGCATCCGATCGACTACTCCCAGTGGTACTAATTATTTCCAATTGCCATTGGAATATTCATGTAAATTCTTAGCTCGTCCAACATTAATTAATCATTTTTTTTTCGGTAAAAGCTCCGAATAATGCTCTACGAACGCCGGAATTGGCATCTTAAAAATTAAATAAAAATTATTAAAAGTATAATAAAAATTATTAAAAATATAATAAAAATTAAAATATGATCGTTTATTTTAATAATTATTTCAAAAATTACACTACCTTGAAAAAAAAGCGTTAAATATTTTTTTCGATTGCTGAAAAAAATAGAAATGTTCCTGTAAGCTGTGTTCGATAAAAATTTAATTGTCGTTAATCAAATGTGGACAAACAGCGTTTGCACGATAATCAAAGGCTTATCCGCGCGGCCGTTCGCTTCGGCGTCTGACCACAACGGCTCAAACTACTGCGAATCATCGACTTTAAAACAATCACCGAACAGATAGAGCTTCGAACGCGCAATTAACTCGCATAGATTTATCATCGGTTGTCACCGTCGATTAAAGACAAATTCAATCGTCGATTGAAAAAAAAAACATTTCACATCAATTATTGGAAAATAAATTTAAAAATTCACCGAGATTAATGAAGAAAATCAAACGAATTGATTGAAACGATGCTGAGCAACGTAGATCCGTGCTATATAAAAAGAACAATGGCGAATCCTCCCGATAAGAAATATTTACAACGAATCAGAAGATAATCAAAGCGCATCATAGGACATTTTTATGAGAACTGTTAAAGCGAATGTCGTATTTATTCGCGAGAAAAATAAATCTAAAGAAAAAAAATTCCGACAACGAAGGTTTATGCTCGGCTTACCTTCTCGGATAAACCTAACCTGACACCGCCTCGCAGAGACGATATAAAAATCTTATATCTAGCGATGGTCCTTCGAGGCACTGTCGAGGTTCTCCGGTTCAACGCTGCACCATCGACGGCCACGAAAAATATAAAATAAATAAACAAATATATATTACGCTTTACGTTCCGTGTGTCCGACTATTCCACGGTTATTCTACTGGCACTTCTCGGCAAAATCAATCGACGGGCAAATATATTTCCAATAAAACTACGTTCTTTCATATTGCGAAAAGCAACATCGTTCCGCCCGTACATACTGCGCGGAGTCGAGGGGCTGCAGGGGATGAGAAGGGGATTGCGCCGATGCTCCGCCAGAGAATGTATACATCGCGACGAGCGCGCATGTCCCGGATTCCTACGTGTGAGCGCGACGTTGCTAAAGCGCATGTCCAAAATCAACCCTCCGAAGCGCTGGCCAGACGGCTGCTGGGTTGAAGAATCTAACTTGTATATGGGCTTTCACGAGCTAACCGTTACTGCGACGATACGATGAGTTTCTCGTAACGAGTCTCGTGCACGACGCTTCGAAAATTCGTCCGGCAATCACCGGAGAAATTTTTTTTCTAACGGCTGTACAAAAATGAGGGCAGCAGATCTTTTTTTCTTCCAAACTAGTCGACCACATTATTCTATATTATATATAAAAATGATATGATATAAGCAATTCTCCGCATAATATATGATAATTATATTATACATAGAATTCACAGTAATATAAATGACAACAATTATTTTGTCCGTTTTTCTTAAATAAAGAATAATGATAAATTGAACACAACATTTTTTGTCAAATTTCTCGAACAATCGATAGATTTACTTATCGCAATTTCTTCCATACGAATGTTCGAAAAAAAAATTGTTTCTTCAGCGTCTGCCAATATCCGTTCGAACCTCATCGATGCCAATCACGTGCGAAAAATCGAAAACTACAAGCGACACTAACTTTTTCAAGTTCGTGCCACGACATCGTCGTTGCTTCTGCCGCTGATGCCGCTTCCGTCGGTGTTTTTGGACAAAATACGTTTTAGGATGTGCGACACGTGGGTTCGCTCGTCGCCCGAACGCAATGCCAAAGGCAGCCCCGGCGTCCGGAGGGGGCGGTGGGTTGCAAAAGGAAACAGCGGGGGATGAAAGTCGTGAGAAAGGTCTTCGCTTCGGCGGTGGCTAAATTTCAGACGGAAATTTAGCCAACTTCGTCGATGGGTTTCCGTTGGGAGTTGCATCGAAATTTCGTAAGCTGCGTATAAAGTTGTAACGAAGTGATGGGGGTAAACGTCGGTAGCGGCATCGTCGTGAACCAACGTTCGAGTTCTGCACGAGTGGCCGTCGGAGTCGAGGTTAGTCGGCTCGTCGTGAGAGGGTGGCGACGGAGGGTGGCGAGTGGCGTACAGGGTTGTCGGGTTTGAGGGGGTCTTCGCACTCGACAGAGTCTCTCAACTCGAAACTTTTCGGCCCGAGGCGCGGGTAGACCGATCAAACGAGGCTTTCGTCCATCGGAAATCGCGTGTGTCGTAATCACGTCAACGATTTCACGTCATTGGGGCTTGAAAATGCGATATTTATGGACGCGAGACAACCCACCGAGGATTATAAGGGTGGATTGAGAATTCTGGTGGGGTTGGGGTTGGGACTTGGTCGGGACTCGGTCACAACTCGATCGGGTCTTGTTTAGATTTTTTTTTATCCTTAAATTTGCTCGAATGCTCGAGTGCTGCAGAAAATTAGTTAATGTTGGTTATTATATTAATTTTGTAGTTGTCTATCGACGTTCTAATGGTTTTGTGCTATATTTTTTTAATTTCGGGAGAATTCGGAAGGAACTTTGTTTTTATCTCATCGACGAGAATTATTATGATTGTGCCATTTGTTTTGATGACGATAGAAACTGAATTAGTAATCAAACTTTATTTTATAATAATATCGATATCTGTGAAATCAAAGGGGTTTTTTTACGTTCCAATTGTTTCGACCGATAATTTTTTAGTTCTATTAGAAACTAAGAAAAATATTATTTTTATTTTATCAACAAGAATTATCATGATTGTGTGACCAATTTCTGCGATAGTTGAAACAAAATCCAAAATTGAGTTGTGTCCCATTAAGATATCGCCTTTATGAAGACACTATTCGACACTCGCAAATAAAATTGAAATGAATTCCGTGACAATAAGTGAGCACACGCGAATTTCGTTTCGTTGTCACCGCACATATGGCCACGTGCATATTACGTAGATACATACGAGACAACAGGGTGAACAGCTTGCATACAGAAAGAAATGAAACCCCAAACGCAATCGATAAGAACTAGGTTAATACAATCAGGCAAAGTAACTGACTTTCTTTGGCCTACGTTGCAACGCATTATAACTATATTTAGCAGGGATTTTCAGCTCGAGTATACCTGTATATATATACACATATATGGGGCAAAACGCGCCAAGACACCCGAATTTTTTCATTACTTTCTATTATTTTATATTTGAAAAAAAAATCAAAAGATCGATCGTCTATTAAAAAATCGATTTTTTACACAAAATAAAATTCCATCCAATTTAAAATTGGCTCAAGGGGACATCGTGATAAAAGAGGGGGTGGGGGAGGAGATGGAGAGGCGTCGAGAAAATCTAAAAAAAAAAATCAGTGAGGTCGTAGGATTCGAAAGGAACTAAAAAAATCACATCGGAGGATAGAAGGGTTTTAATCAGGCGATTCGGCGCGTTTCGCCTCATACATGTCCGTATATTACACACGTTAGTACGAGACCGGATGAAGCGTACTTCGGTGGATATAGCAAACTCCCAGCGTCGTCTGCCCTATACCTACCGATAACGTATTCATCGTACCAGAAATTGTTATCCCATTGATCCAGACGTCTCCAATCTCCATATATCTCACTGCCCACGCATTATCTCGTTGCATGATTCCATTTCCATCTCAACGTCGCTAATACCTTCAACTCGATATCCATTATTTTACAAACGCGAAGAAAAAAAAATCACGACAAACATTCATCTCCATTTATTTGATTGGGGATTAAACAAATGTAATAAAATACCGTTGCGTCGGGAAAAAATGTGTTCCAGGAATTGTGAGAATGAAATTTGCTTTATCCACGCTATAAAAATATTGAAAATACTGCATCAACGATATTGCGGAATCATTGATGGATGAGCTTGGATTAAAGTTGTATTATTTCGTCGATGGAAAATTTATTTTCCAGGAATTTTCATCGATACGCAAGCTTTATCGATCGCCGACGGGAAATCGAATGAAAGATTACGTGGATACAGCAGTGGAAGCGCCTATGGCGGGAATAAATGGGTATGCGCCAGGAAATTAGGCCCAACCCACTTGAGCCAACCGTGAAAATTGTCGGAAAAAAAATATTTTCCCCAGGGAGTCGTGGCTCGTTCCACAATGTGGCGTATGAAAGATAGACAAAAATGAAATAAAAATAAGTACAGCGGTCGTACAAGGAGTGGCAGCACCGTCTTTGTAGGTCGAAATATGGTTAATGCTTTTTTATTCATAAAAGTAGGAACAGCTTCGGTCGTAACAACGCCTAGGGCTTAATGCAACAGAACAATGGGTTTTACGGTCTCTACGTCTGGCTAGTACCGACGTCTGGGACAAATCGTAATAGCGTGTTCTTTATCAAGAGGGTGTGCTTGCAATGGTAGAACAAGCCATCGGATATTCAGACTCCATTTCCTTGTTATTTCTCTCTAATTCAATTAATTTGTATTTTTGGGCTAATTAGATTGAATTAACGGAATAATTAATTAAAATATAAGAACAAAAATATGAATTAAACATGTGATCTGATAATCGTTATATTGTATAATGCAATAGCAATAATAGTTCAATCATGAATAAATAAGAATCAATTATTGGAATTATTCAATTTAACTGCGATCGGAAATTGATTTTACAAAGTGATATATGAGTCGATATTAATTTAAACTTTTGGGCTGGTTAAATCAAGAAAACAAAATTATCAATCAAAAGATAAAAATGAATAATACAAACTATGAATCTGATTTTTATAATCGTTGTATTGTAAAATATAATAGAATCAATAATTAAAAAATAAGAAATAATGATAAAAATAATTTCATTCATTTATCATCGAAAATTGATTGAATAAGATCGGAAGCTGCATAAGGAAATGCCAATCGATGCTCTCATCTTGCACGAAGAAAAATGTGAGCACGAAGAAAAGTTAGAAATTTATCCGAACTATCGAAGGGATGAAAGAGGTGTGAAATATTTTTCTCGAGTTTTATTTTTATTTCGTGGATAATGTGAGAGTATAAGAAATGCAGTCGTAAGAAAAATAAAAAGATATAACTGAGATACGAGATGACGATCGTTGCGAGGGTTCACAAGCTCGGTGATGTCATAACAATAACGAGGATGTGAAAGAGTCCGGAGGGGCTAAACAGCCCGCATGATCTAACGCTTCTGTACTGTCCGATTCGACGAAGCGGAATGTAACGGAGACTGTAGTGCATCGTGGCTCGGACTGTTTGAAGACAAGGTCTTGGGCGAATCGTGGCAGGATGGCCGGACGACGGCTTCAATAGTCGATAAATGAATTTTCTTTTCAATTATACGTTTTATCATTCTGATTAATTGTTACAAATGGAAGTGGAGAGAAATTATATTATTCTAATGAAAATGTCAAGACCTAAGTTGGTGTTTGTGAATATGAAGAGAATTTTTGCCTTTTTTTGATTTTTGATTTTTTTTGTTTTTTATTACAAAATGATGATTATGTAAATTTTAATTGTTTCAAATGTAAAGACAGCTGGTGCTATTGATTTTCCATACATTTATTTAGTGTTATTCAATGAGTTCGATTTTTATCGGTAATTCTTCTCGCTTCAATTAATTCTCACAAATTTTAATATTCTGCCAAAAACGTAAACGTCGAAATAATAGTTGGAAAAATTGCAACGCTCGGAATTTTCGTTTTAACGATGATGATTATGGAAATTTAAATTGTTTCGAAGATGAGAAATTCAGTGGTAAAAATAACTGTAGCTAGAATCGGTTTCATTAAAAAATAAAAGAAAAATGCATGACAACTTGCCATCTCGCCCGGAATCACCCTGCACTGAGTTACGATATGCTTCCAGTATGTTCAATTACTGGAAACGATGGGAACGCGACACGCCGTTATCTTCAAGGCTATTTGTCTGGACAACCAAGTGTAACCGTATGCCACATCCATAGAGCACCGAGGGTCAACTCACGACACTCGATTATCTTTGCACGAACGACTCGAATCGATTACACTTCAGAACAGGTGTAATCGATTCGACTCAGCCGCCTTTTTATCGCGATGTTATGACGTTCCGTCAAAATAAACCAAAATATATTTTAAAAAACATCATGACATATCAAAAATGAATGCTATTATTATTATTTTTTCTTTTTCAAGATTCAGTTGAACCACGAAATCGATGGTTTTCATTTTGAATCCCTTTGTGGCTAGCGTAATTTTATTTTCAACATTGCTAGGGAATATTTCATGCTATATTATTTTTTGTTGGTTCGTTGGTTAAATATTTTTCAATCGTTGAGATTATTGAAAAAGAGTTTGAAATGTTTATTAAATTCCGAATACGTTGAGCGAGTCATTGTCCTACCGAAGACAATGAAATGGATATAGACTTTTCCATATGGGCAACATTATTGATGTGCAATGTACGTGCCCATGACCCAGGCATCCATATCCCAGCTATGCTCGCTTATGACAGTGAAATCCCAATTTTATCAATAATCCACTCATTGTCAGTTTAAGCATACAATCGCACGTTTAAGGGCTGCCTCGATGAACTTGAGATCCTTTCTTCATTGCTAAAATCACTTATCCCTGGGAAGCCTCAGAACCATATCTTTTTACTGTGAAATTTATTTCTTCTATTGATATTTTTTATGTAAAAGGATAATCATATTGAATATCTTTGTTTCCTATCTTTCGACGATATATATATCTACCCTAATTCTATGATGGCTTCTAGAAAGTTGACACATCAGAACCGGCATTTTTCGTCGTTTCTCGTCGAAGCAATTATTATTATTATTATTATTATTATTATTATTATTATAACAATAATAATAATAATAATAATAATAAATAAATAATAATAATAATCATTATTATTATTGTTATAAAAATAATAATAATAATAATAATTATTAATTTTATTATTAGTATGCCGATTTGTCGGAGTAACAAAAATTATAATAAATTAATTTTTAATTTCCGTTACATTAATTGATTCCCTCGTTACGTCAGAGACAACCTTTCTTGAAGTCGATTGCTGGGTATTAACAAAACAAGCCCGTTTTCGATGTAACGGTGGGACCACGTAGATGTTCGACCACGGAAGTACAGCCGCCGAGCGGACCGTCGAAGAATCTCGCAGCGCGGGATTTCCACCGCCCGCAATCGGCGAAGCGTCACAATCCTGGCTCAGTCACCGCGCGGCAACCGACTGAAGCGGTTCGCGGTCGCCCGAACTCGCGTTTCGAACACCCGACCTTTCGAATGCCATTCGAATCTCGATGTTAAACTCATAATACTAAAATTAAATTTAAAAAAACCGTCTCGCAACTGACTCCTGAAATAAAATAGGGAAAAACTAAGGACTTAATAAACTATCCAAATTATTGAATGACGTTCAGTAAACAATTATTGATATATAAATGAATGAATTGATAAGTGAGGGATTTGAGAAGAATAAAAACGATTCGACATTGATTTTTGTCGATCAAATTTCGGCGAACGATATTTCGGGGGTTTCGAAGGTTCTTCGAGCGAGAAAAAAAAAATTGCAAAGTTACTTCAGTCAGAAGACATCGTTGATTTGTTTTTGTGAGCCTAACAGTGGAAAACCGCCGGGGGTCAATTATAAACGTAAATCGAGGAGATGAATAATTCAACCAAACCGTATTGACCGAACGATCTCTACGACCTTAAAATTTCGTTAATCAACGCCGCACAATCGATCGTGGTGCTAACAACGATTGTCACACACCGTTCGTCGTCGTACATCGATGTCCACGTTCGATCGTTGAATCACCGACTATCCATCAATTTTTTTGCCCACAACTAAATTGAGAAAATAATATATACATTTCCGTGAAATTCAAAATCAATCAGCCATGATAAAAAATCATTCTATCATAATTATAAATTAAAAACAAAGAAATCATAATCAAATTCGTCGAACAGAACTTGCGAATAAACGAAGAGTTCTAACGAATTATAGCGACGAGAGACAATTTTCATAGTCTTTTTTTAAAAGGTTTAAGTGATTCGTGGGTTGCGATGATCGAATGGATGATCCGGCGATGATTCTGATGTTAATTGTGACAAATTTCGAGGAAGAAACGTCGAAAAATTCGGTTGTTTCGTCATTGTCGAGTGAACGTGTAGGACGGTAACAAGTTGAGCGTAGCGGGTGGGTCAACACGCGGATAGCGATGAGAGTCAAGCGAGGTTGAACAAGGGTTGCGAGGCAAGCTTGCGTCTCGCGGTGGTGGCTGCCGCGTGACAACGTCGGAACTCGCGAGGGGAACGGAGAAAAGCCGGAGAGGGTAAGCGAATTTAATTCAAGCGTTTAACACGCTATCGACGTAATCACGCGGCGTCGGCGTGCGTGCCACACGCCAGAGGCAACGTCCTCGTGTCCGACGAGTAGCGAGAGCGCCCATCGGACGATGCTGCTCTTCCGGCTGATGGTGGTGGCTTTCAAATCTTGGTCTCGCGATATAAGCGTGTGTATTTGTATACGTATATGTTGTATTTATATGTGTAGCCGAGCCGTTAAACGGCTATTAAGCTTGTTGCCCGCGGCAACAGCACGTTCGGTAGGCTCGGAAGACGCGGTTCCTCCCACTTGTAACTACTTAACACTGGTCAGCCGCGGTCGAGCGGGCTCGGGTGCCAATAAAACGTCGTTGGAATCATCGTTTTTCCCCCAGAATTGTACAATTTTAGCCCATTTGGTTATAGGTTGTTTACATTTTGTTTTCTTCATACTTAACTGTATTTATTTAATTTTTTTCGTGGGTTTTTACGACACGTAACTACTTAACGCTGGTCACTCGTGGTGGAGCGAGCTCTCCTGCCAATAAAACGTTGTTGGAATCATCGTTTTTCCCCCAGAATTGCATAATTTTAGCCCATTTGGTTATAGGTTCTTAAAATTTTGTTTTCTCAATACTAAACTGTATTTATTTTATTTTTTCATGAGTTTTTGAGACACGTAAGTACTTAATTGGTCATAGTTTTTCCCCAGACTTACACAATTTACCTCTTTAGTTTGTAAATCGAAAAAGCAAATTCTTTTTTTCGAATTTATTTTTATCACGTAATTTTTCGGATTTAAATCAATGGATGGTATAAAAAATTCCGTCGTAATTACTTTGCTCGAGCATCATTGAAAGACGTCGTTTATTTTTCGCGTTTGCGTTACCAGACCTTCGAATCTTTGTAGTGTAGCCAAAGGTTAAAGGTTCTCCAGAACGATTCGAAATAGTTTCTGGGCCAATATTTGTTTACCCACTTATAACCTCAATTCGCTCGAGCTCTGATGTATTCGGTAATTTGGCTGATTGTGAGTGATTAATACGTCAGAAAAAAGCCAAGGTTGCGTTAATGGTTGCAGGTTCTTAGAATTTTTAGGCATCGATGGTTTTCCATCGATGCCTGAAAGCCCATTGGAATGAAATTTGTCGTTACCTCGCACGTTTATTCTCTTTCCTTTTTTTCGTCAATCGCGACGGACCCATTGGCGTAATAGTGTTTACACAGTAGTAAGGCCCATATCTGGTCAGACGGTTTCGCAATACCGCGTTCAATCTCACGGGACGGCGTTGCGAGCGTCAGGAGGCGCTAAAAATCATATCTTTACTTTCCAAAACCAAAATTTTATAAAAAATGATTTTTAAACCAGTTAAAAATATGCAAACAAATTTTAAGCTCTATGCGATATTTTTTCGGTTACATTTTTTCCCCATGGGTCTAAAATTCGTCTTTTTCTAATGCGAAAAAAAATTAACAAACACTCCATAGTGCGTCGTACTAAACGTACTAAACGTCTTTTAAAAATTTCATTGACATTTTCTGAATGCTTGTTTTCGTGATTTATTCATTCGAGCCATTTGCTCACTACTCAATCCGTGTTTTACGCAAATAAATTTTCATCAGATTTATCACTCAAATATAGCTTTCGACGAATTCGAATCCACGACCAACAAAAATAATCACCGACCCATGATTCCGATTCATTTATTTATTCGTCACTCAATCTGCGATATTGCCATCGCGATTAATCGATGAGAATTCAAAGTGAATAATTCGTACCGAGGTTGAAAATTTTTTCGATATTCTCGTCCTGGTTTTTCGTTTGAAGCCGTACTTTGCGCAACGTTTGTTAAGCGTTATTTTTAGATTTACGTTCATCGCGTACTTTAGAATACCAAAATACTTTGTGTGTATTTTTTTTTTTGGTTCGGGATCCAGGCGCGAAGCAGACCGGAATATGTATATCGGCGATGATACTGTATGCACTGTAGACAAAATTGAAGAACTCGTTTTCCGTCGGTTCGCCGCGGGCTCGTTTCTCGTAAGTCATCGCGCGTAAGGAGTGTTTGTTTGCAAAAGAATTTGCGGTTTGTTTTTGATAGATTTACGCAAGAACGAAACGTGTAACCTCGCCCTCTTCCTCCTGCCTCTCGTACTCCTCTCGTTATCGTGACTTTCAAATACTGGTACGAATTTATCCTGGACATATACACGGTGTCGCAAATTAAATAGTACTTAGAAATAAATATTGAAAGGCAGGATTGAACGAAAAAATAGTGGGAAATGAAAATTAAAGGGCTCAAAGGAAGACACCCGGTAGATAATATTCTCTAATCGTGGCTTCTTGTAATTTTTTTTAATTGACAGCGAGTCATGCTGACAACTGTGGTGGCATTGAACACCTGTTGGAATGATACATATTTTTCGGTAGGAAAAAAATAAATTTTATACTTATAGCGTGTCGGACATGAACGTCGTTATTACATTCAGATGTTTTACTTTGAATGGTATATAATTTTGGTTCGACACAATTTTAGATCAATCCTTGGGCCTCGAGTTGTTCCACTGGTTTATTTCGGACACCTTGTACATATTTATGTACATTTATCAACATACATTTTCGTTGCTTGATTTTTACCAACAAGTGATGAATAATTATCATCATCGTAATATCTCGTCGAGGCCGGAAGCTCAAAGTGTGCTCCCCTAAAAATCATAATCCAATCTTTCTCCTCATCGTCCGACCGCACAACTGACTCTCCCCACACAATAACGTTCCAACGTCTTTGTATCAACTAAAATAATCAATTAAAACAATCCAAGAAGAATATATATAGATATTTTTTCGCGATAAATCGCTACAATGAGAAATTTTATATCATTGCGATTACATCAATTTTTTACGGGCTCGTTCCCATGTGTTACGCAAGAAGATCGATCGTCTTCGGGGTGTCGTATTTCGTCTTTGTCGAACAAGCGTTAACCGGGAATAAGATTATGGATCACGGTTCACCGCGACACCGCAACCCATCGTCCGATGCTCCTTCTCGTCGAGGATCGAGCCCTCAATCTCATTATATTTCCACCGGCGGCAAGATTGACGCTCGCCTCGGTACCGTCTCAATTTCGTCGTCGAAAGAAGCGCGTTACGCTCATTGCCAGTCGTTTGTCACTGAGAAGTCGTTAGCTATAGAATTTAAGTACTTTTTTCCGCGCTATGTCATTTTTCAAATAAATGTCAATTAAATCGACAATGATTTTGAGACATTTCATTTTGTTATTGAAAAATTAAATACCAGCAACGATAATATATAAAAATAATAATAATAATAATAATAATAATAATAATAATAATAATAATAATAATAATAATAATAATAATAATAATAATAATAATAATAATGATAAAAATAATAATAATAATAATAATAATAATAATAATAATAATCTATCTAATATATATAATCTAAATAATAATATCAATAATAATAATAATAATTTATGTATATCGTGCGACTCAGCCGTGACACCGTTCGCCATGCATATTGAAAATTTCCATTCAATACCGCGATGTCAAATGCAACGACGTTGTAATGGATTATACATATACATATTGCGCTGCGGTTTCGTTGCTGGCATAGCCGAGCTCAATGTTCCGTGGAATTATTTATTATACAGCGAATCGGGCACATCATTAATTGTCGTATCGTGTTATCAAGCTGACGACGTGTGATTCGATACTTTCGTATCGAGTGGACGGCCTCGCGTCGATTTATTTTATCATCGTACCTGCGTCGAAATTGATGCAACGACCGGGTTTCCGTTCGCCGAGACTCCCACAGCCAATATGAAATTCCAGCCTTACAATATTTCACAAACAAATCGATTTTCGATCCTATCGTTACGTTCGTCGGTATCGAGGAAAACAAACAAACAAATAAACAAACGAAAAAACAAACAAACAAATAAAAATATTGGTTCAATTTGTTTTTTTCTGTTTTACAATCCCCAATAAAAACACATATAAGATAGAAATTTGATTTTTTTTACTTTGTTTTTTTTTGTCTATCGACGAAAAAAAACATGTAAGAAACATGTAAGAAAAAAACATTGCGCAACGTTTTGGGAGCCGTAAATCGTGTTTGCGATGAGGCTGTACGTGTTCGTATGGTTTTGGGATAGTAACGCGTGTGGTTTGGGCCAGTAAAGCTCGTTGAAATAACGGCGTAGTGGGATTTAGTTTGGATGCGTCGATGGAATGCCAAATAGAGTCGTTTGAGCGATACATTTTGTGGAAGCTCAGAGTTTGGGGGGGGGGGGGGGGGGGGGTTAGCTGTTCGGATGTGGTTGTGGCACTGGCAATGTCCGTCGTAAGCCATCGTTGTTTTTTACGCGACTTTCGTGGAAACACGGAAACATCCCTTTGGCCACGGAGGGCGAGGGCTGCTAGCCTTAAGGGCCTCGCGGTGAAACGTCCGCAGCAGCCCTTCGGACCCCCACCCCTGCCGTTCCTTCGTCCGTGGCCTAATGTATGTATCGAGGGATGAAAGAAAAACATCGTTTAAGGCTCCACGAGTGCTATCGCGAGAAGGGACAGTGAGAGGGAGGCTGGGGGATGAAACATAACAATAAGCTTCGATGAAGAAGAAAATTCATGATACAAGCGGAATTCCTTTTTATTTTTGTGGGCGTTTGTCCGCGCGTTTTTTTCTCAGTCCTGAAGATGAATCGAAATTTTACGCCCACTGAGTCGTTTCCGTTTTGTCCGGAAGCACGCGGAGAGTCGGCGAGTCTCGGACTGGGATTCTTTATGTTAAATATAGCGACGGTGTGGAATCTCGAGTAACCAGAAGAATCTCGCATCGTTGCGGTGAGAGAAGGAGGAAAAAATGATTATCGAGCAGAAATTTTCACTGTTCCAATATCTTCACCGCGAGGAACGATCAATCACTCTAATGTTCGCCTTCTTGGTATTTTTCTTTATTTTTAACTTCTCATCGTTCTAATTTGATCTGGAAAATCAATGATTTTTAATCGATCAACTTTTTTCAAGTATTGGCTCGATGTTGTTTTTTTTTATTTTTCAATTCTACGTTTTAAGATTTTCCGTGAACGTTGGAATCAATTGTTTTTCAGTAATCAATGTAATTCAGTTTGAGATACAGCAAGCTTGTTGAATAAAAAACTTGATTGATTATTATTTGAAAAAAAAAATAATTTAATATTTGAAAAAAATCTTTTATCTTCGTCGTAAACAATTCGAGGATTGATTCTTAATGAGGAATTATTAAGTCGTATAATTTTCATTGTTCGTGACAGTCCAATCTTGGCACTTCGAGAGAAATGGAGTTAATTGACTAGCAATTAATTTAATTTTCCGTCTTTGTGTGCGATAGCTTTGATCACCGCCGGTGCGTTTTATCCAATGGTCGTGGCTCTGACCCACGGGCTTGGCCAACGTGATGTAAAAACTTAAGGCCGACATACAAGCCAACCGTGTCCATGTCGGTTTCATGGATATGACGGGAAATTCTATTATTAAAAAGTGCGCACAAAGAACTTGTCCCCACGCCATGCCATTTCACGTGCCAGGGCTCGAGGATCGGAGAACCAGGATTTTATATATCATTTACAAAGGTAAATTGCGAAGGTGTTGATATCACCTTTGCAGCCGAGTGGCTTCATCCTCTTTCAGCAAAAAGGATAAATGAATAAATAAATAAATAAATAAATAAATAAATAAATAAATAAATAAATAAATAAATAAATAAATAAATAAATAAATAAATAAATAAATAAATAAATAAATAAATAAATAAATAAATATATAAATAAATAAATTCAAATAGTCGTGGGTGACGTCGTCGTAACTCATAAAATCGAGGATAGAAAAAAAAATGCCCTAGCTAGAAATTGATAAAAATAGTAATTTTATAACGTATTTTTATTGCGACATTTATAATTTTTTAGGGTTCTCGTCAGGAAATTAGAATGGAAATTTATATTTGGGTTGTTCTGCGGTTGTGAAAGATTGTTCTGCAAGATTTAACATTGTCGACCATGACGGAATGATTATAACGGTAGTACGTAAGATAATTTTGGCAGTGAAAGATGAAAAATCGCGAATATATTCCAGTATATCAAATAGCAAAGATATTCGGGATTACATTATTTTCGACGTTTATCGTAAAAAAATGACAATGTGACGGTGTCAAACGTGCACGGTGCACGGTGCATGCACGTGAGAGGGTTCGGATCAAGGTCTGCGTCGGTTTCCGTCGTTCGACGTGATTGTCAGTGACGTGGCCGGATGAAATTAAAGCGCGAGGTCGGATTTACGAATTTCTTGAACAAATTCATCGACCCGAGCTCTCAAATGATACGTGGGAGAAATAGTCTCTGAATTATCGATTCGAACACCGTAACTAAATAGCGGATAATTATCAATAATCGAACTTTGATAACAGCGAACAGAGAAATTATTTATTCGATAAATCGATCAAAATCATCGCAATTCAAGTTCTCCAAAGAACCCGAATCAACAACTTGACCCATTGTCCGGTGAAAATAACATTTGCAATCAAACCGGAAAAGAATTTTCAATAAATTTTCATTTTACGCATATTATTTTCAGTCATCAAAGCAAACTTTTGATGCAATGTCTGCGAAGAATTTTAAAAAACTCCACAAGGTATCGACCAGCACCCGACAAATTGAAATGCAATTTTTTAAAGCCGTTCCAACGAATCTCGTGTCTTAATCGTCGCCGGCCTCAACCTTGACGCGTTTTCTCGCGGATAAATCTACCTCGACGAAAAGTAATGCGGTTGGAGTCAGGTATTATTATCGTAGTAAGTCGGAAGTCGTTCGTCCGAAGCGTGTCGGCAATGAGATTGTCTTTGTTCTTCGGGCAGATTGGAATTGTCCGTTGACCTTAAACGTTTATTTCTTTTCTTACACGTGTTAAATTTTTTTGGTATCAACGCCACGTGGTTTCACGAAGCATTGCGTCGAATTGCATATCTATATCGTGGCAGCAGGTGTTGGTAGGCACGAGGGTGGGGGACCACCATGCATCGAAACTGGGTTAATGCCGTAGTCGAGCTAACGAGCGCAATCCGATAAACAGTCGAGCGGAGAATAGACGAACATCTGTTATTAATAATTTCTCCTATTTTTTTTTTTTTTTTTTTCGAATGGTCATAAAATTAATTTTACCACAGCGTTGCGAGTTAAATTCGATGTAATTAGATTTGCAACTCAATTGAATTTCGTGATAGTGGCCAGGCGGAAGCATTGGAATTGGCGAAAGCATTGAAATTTTCGAAATGGTTTTAGTTTTTTCATTTAAATTTGTTCTTTATATTTTTTGTCAGGGTCGATGTTGAGCTATGATTCAATTTATTCGGAAAACAACAACGGCTGAATATTTACGTTTACTGGAAACTGTTCGGAAGGTTGTGGATTCCGGGTGCGTGCTGGGGTCAACATGCACGATCGCGCTTTTGTCATTATCGCTGTTTATTTGGCCTTGCCGGGGTTTTTTTCTCTCAATTTTTTTACAATCTCTTTATTGAACCCAAATCGCACAAGGGGGGGAGGAAAGTCGAAACGTTTGCGCGAGCAGCAGGTTTTTGTTGTCACGATTTGTCGCGGTGATGTGTTTATA
The DNA here is from genome assembly GCA_963971145.1 of Sussaba pulchella. Lineage (NCBI taxonomy): Eukaryota > Metazoa > Arthropoda > Insecta > Hymenoptera > Ichneumonidae > Sussaba > Sussaba pulchella. The sequence continues at coordinate 17,407,115 of OZ020166.1, forward strand.
ATGGCTACGGTTGGCGGCGTGCACGAAATGTAACACCGAAAAAATAACAAATCACAAGATTAAACATTTTCGACGAGAAATTTTGGAAATATTCGACATGTTAACAACGTACGCTTAAACAGGCCTGGGTTTGATTTTTCGAACACAGGATATAAAAATTACGAGTCAAAATGGTGAAAGTTCAAATTAAAAGGAATTGATCCCTCAATTAGCTGCTTCATCAATTCTCATCAAAATAAAATAATTACACATGATTATTATATTTATTTTAATACTAGACATTATTGTATCACTAGAGATTTTTTTCTTTTGCAAAAAAAAAAAAAAATTAACCAAAGATCGTATATGTTGGTTTCAAGAACCTTTTCTTTTGGGAAAATTGAAGAAAAGGAAACCGGAAAATTGTAGGTTTTAAAGTTGAATTTCTCCACAAGATGGTCATTGCTATTTTTTTTTTTTTGGTACTCGTGCTTATTCGGTAAATTCGTTTTGGATGCCACAAAGGTTTGGGATTCTCGTTACGCGAACCCTGCCAACGATTATAGATATGGCGAAGGTTGTACATAGATATACGAATGGGAGAAGACGTGGGAATAGTCCGGACTTGAGATAAAGGAAGCGTGTTAACGCCGGCTTTAATGTGCATAATGTGGAAACGTGCTATACGCGGTACTCAAATAATCTACTGTGCCTGCTTGAGCTTTTTGTGGCATCGTGTAACAGTGCCGGAATAAGTGCCGAGTCTATTCGTGCATAATTTAGATTTCCCAGTGAAACTGTCTACCGAGCTTTGTCCCAATTTCACGCAATTTGAACTTTTTTTTTTCGATGGATTTCCGACGAAAGCTTCAACTTAAAAAAAATCATTCTTTGCTCATTCGGTCATTTCAAATTTGCTCATACTGAACAGTAATTAAAAAATTATCTGAAGAACCATAATTATGGGCTAATCTGCAGCCATGTGTGGGAAAAACGACGAAACAAAAAATCCATTCCAGAAAGAATTAGTTTTCAGATAAAAATTTTATTTCAGCTTACAAAAAAATTGATTCTTCGCTTTGAAGAAGCTTATATCAATCCTGAATAAATCAGTTATCAAGCTCTTGACTTATTGTGAATTCCGAACACTGGTTAAAAGAAAAAATATTTTTCTTCTGTTCATCATAAAAATTATTGTTCAGAAATTTTTTTTAGACATGAAATATTTGGTTGCGTAAAATTTAAGACTCACGATAAAACGGTCACGTGGGATATCAAGAGTCCAACGACATTGTCGAATAAATGGATATGAAGCGTGACTCCGAGGAACTAATTTTTTTTTTAATTGTAAAACAAGTGATCGGACGATATTGCATCGCGCTTTGTTATCACATGAAGCAAATTGGAGTTGTTGGGGTCGCGCGTGTCGGCCGCTCGTTGGCGATTCAGTATTTTTCAATGTTCACAAACCCGGTAATGGAAGCTCACGACCAGGTCGTAAAGTGCGTTTGTCTACAAACGGCAATTAAAACGCCCGCGTGTTCGCTACCACGAGCTATCACGCGCCACGCAGATATTAATCATGCAATGTAATTGACGCTACAAACGAGATCCTTAGACGAGAGAGAGAGAAAGAGAGAGAGAGGAAGAGGGAGAGAAAATTATGCTTTGTGTACAATTATTCCGAGAACGCGGTTCATGCTGTTGAGCTCATGTTAAATTATTATCATCATCGTCGCAACTTTGTAGAGCATTGCAAGATTTTTTTTTTCAAGTCTTGATGGGAGAATCATATGCAATAATTACATGTTGTCAAATAACGGTAGTCTGATGAACCAGCTCATGTCTGCCAGATTTTTTTTAAGGCTAACGTTTGCATCGAAAAATTTATTAGGTTGTATGATAAATTCCCGCATTTTATTATTAGTATTTTAGGCATTTGAATATTTACTGGGTTAGTTTTCATGGACGTGAAATAGAAAATCTGAATTCAAACGTGATTTCTCAACGATTCATTTTGGTATTACGTGCCTGCACTCCGTCGGTAATAAAAACTGTAAAACGTTGTTCTCAACCACGATTCATCGCTCGGATAAATAATAAGAACGGTCGACTGCATCGCAAAACTTTACAGTCGATCGTTTTCATTTTTTGCTCGAAAAACAAACGCTAGCGGAGAGAAACACTTTGGGCCGATTCAACTGTCTCACTCGCACTCGTGTGGAAACACGTATGCACATATGTGGGTGTGCGAATGTACCGTACGCAAGTACACGAGTCGCGTGGACTGCCGCAGTGCTCAATATCGATTAAACTCTGGTCGAATCGACTACAGAGCATTTTAACAATATACCTCGTGGGGTCCAACCGACGGTACATGAATGTGTAATACATCAGGGTATGACTTTTTCGTCTCCATGGCCAAGAATTGGAACCCTGATATTATGGAACACCGGAATCACTGGGAATTCGATATCCCGTAAGGTCTTACTGGACGGACCTTCGGGAGAAAAATTAGTCCACAATGGGCGAATCGTGGATTTACAAGTTTAGATGATGTCGCATATGTTTATGGAAGTTTCGTTTCCATTATGAATTTTGGACATTTTTTAATATCCATTCCGTAAGACCTTAAACGTCTCTCATATTCGTCACCTTCCGCCTATCAATTCTCAACCTCAAATACTCCTCGGAATTTTTCTTGACCAAAACCTGAACTCAAAGCTGAAAGGAAAAAATTGCCGCAATTTTCTTTCCGCATCTTTGTTTTGTATTTTTTTCATGTTTTCCGAATCTTTTGTTTTTCGCGGTGACATCTCGATTGCGTAAAAAAATTCGCAAAGAAAACGTCAATTAATTGTCACGTAGTTAAAAATACAAGCGAAAAACAATGACGTTGCGAGAAGTAACGCGAAAGAAAAGTGACAACTTTGAGTTAATCCGTTAGCCCTGTACGCTCGGGATTATTCTGACTCGTGGAGGGCGATGTGAATAAACAATGTCGGGAAGCGAACTCGTCATCCTTTCTAGGCCAGCTTCGTCGGCCTCTTGGCTTTTCCTGAGAGACCGGATTTAAAAACGTCGGGTCTCATCGTTGATTCGTCCACCGGTCGCGCACGAATTATTTACAGGTCCAAGAAGCAAAGCTTATTCGCTTCGCGACTGTCCATAGCTCAAATCGAATAGATATAGTAGAAAAATAATTGAATGAATAAATAAATAAATGAAGAGATGAATAAATAAATAAAATTAAAAAACAATAAACTGAAATCAATCTCGTTCTTTAAGTCTTAATTATAAATTTAAACTCAACAACTTTTTTCCTGGTTTGGATTTCAGATGAATACACGTGAAATAATGAAGTAACGAAGATTGTAATTCGAAGCCACGAACAACCTGGCTTCATAGGCTGCGACAGCGACAACCAATAACCGAGCAAACGACATGGATTCATTCGGTGTTGATTTTCCAAAGCGCGAGTGGAATCACAGATTAAGCTTGCGTGGCAGTCGGCGCAGTCATCAGGTATGTTCAATTCCGATAATTACCCATCCGTCGTCCCAGAATCAACTGCATTGCCATATTTGTGAAACGTACTATTGTGTATATTGCAATCGATCTGATTAATTGATTGGCTGCAGTGTCCGAATCCGTACGATTTTACGTCGAATCAGGCCTTAATTATGCGTGTTTTGGTTTCGGAAGTTCTCCCACCACTCTGGCTCGAGCCCGAGTCACTGGTGGGAGTGGAGGGGGGCTCAGCGTTGAGCGATTGGTCCGTAAGGTCTGGTGGGGGAACGCGTCACCGGTGGAGGGGAGCAGCGCTCAACTGTGATTGGGTCCGCGGCGTCTTGTCTCCGTGCTCGACCAATCTCGTTCATCTAAACTCGTTCGCAGTCCCCCCACTGATATTTAACGATATTTCACAATACAATGCAGACATTTTTGTTTTTGAAACTTAATCCATGAAGTCTCACGGAGTTTTGAGGCCTGAGCGATTGGATAATCGTCGAGCTCGATATGGGAACGCGATATAATGATTATCGGATCATCGATGATGCACCGCACCGCGGGGACCCTGAGTAATCCCCGAGCGATCGATTACGGAACTCGCGATAAGTTGATTAGGACTCTCGTCGACGTTGCATCGCGAGCCGACCGAACGAATCGCGCGTACGTGAAGCTTTGAAAATATAGCGCGATAACGACCGCGACAACGTCCTTGATCTTTCAGCGTGGCTTTCTTGCCGTTGATCAAATTTGCAACAATCGCAAATGAAATCTCAATTTTCGTTCCGATTATTTCCGTTGCGAGGGCTACATTTTTTTTAATTTCATTATTTTTATACATCTCACGGTAATCATTTTTTTCAGATTTTTTTATCACTCGTCTTTTTTTTCATGGGTCTTTTTTTCATGATTATTATTATTATTATTATTATGATAATAATAATTATTATCATTGTTGTTATTATTTTTATTCTCATTGTTATTATCATTTTTATTATAATATTGTTCTTCCGGAAGTTACGACTCCACCATTACACAACTTCGTTCTCGCTCTTCTCGGTTTCCGCCACGTCTGTCCGGCTGCTCCGAGCAATCTATCCGTTCTAGGTTATTTTGCATGCCACGAGGAAAATCGATTTTCCACTTGAAGTGACCCGCTAACGAGACTTCATTGTCCCCGAGATTCGCAGGGCTCATATCATAACCACGAAATTTTGATCGCATTTTTTTTCTTTTTTTTTTCATTGTCAGAAGTATCGATCGAGTTTCGGATTTACGATGCAGCGGATAAAGTTCAAAGTTGAATTGGTCGAATGCAATCAACGTGAAAATATTTTAGACAACTGTGGCACAGTTATATAAATAATGATCGTCATTGGACGCAACGAGGGGCGACTTTTGCCCTTTTTTATTAAGAAAATGTATGTATATATTGGGGTGTTTCTAAAAAAAAAAAATTCCGATTTTTGCGGTAAGCTATCCGACGTTTGAGGGTAACCCCAGTTTTTTTATAATTCTCTATTCGGAATCAAGATACTTCAAAATAGCAGAGAAAAATTAATTTTCTTCAGCCCGTCAATACTTCTTCGTTAACGAATTATTTCTCATGAACAATTGGATAAAATCGTGCATACAAAATTCTTCTATCAAATTTCTACTTCTGTCGTAAAAGTTACAGAACATTTGTACTCTTTTCACCTTATAAATAACGTTGAGAACCGATTTTCGATGCTGTATTTTTATTCTTGCAATACGCATCGGTCTCACTGACCCTATGCAATTATGCTTGTCGAAACATCGATTACACGATAACTGCATTTGAAATGAGGGTGAAGGTTTATTCAGCCCCGTCGTGGTCAGTACCAGAGACGTTGCCGATCAATCTCCTTACGGAGAAACGTGCTATGGAATATCGACGTTATTGCGAATTGATATACAATCAATGGATGTGACAAGCGCGTACGGGGAATTAATTAACGTGCGTGATATTTCTCAAAATACAATCCATGGCCATTGGTTCGACGCCTCCGTAATTTGCATTGATCAACGGTTGCTCTTGTTAAAATACTTGTTCCGATATGACTTCCGGTCTACGCTGTTGCGTATTGCTACGTCTCAAATCATATTATTCGATATTAAAGTCGATGTTTGAAAATCGATCATAAATGTCGCACGCGGGGTCCTTTTGCGATTTTTTTCGACTACCGTAATTAGCGATCGACAAATTCAATTTGTAAAACATGAAAAAACGAACAAAAAAATCGAACACCGCAATTTTTCACAAAATAAATAATAATCGAACAAAATTAATTCACAATAAATAATAATAGCAAAAAAAATGAATTCATAATTTCTACGATAATTTTATGTTTGATAAAATATCGTTTTTCCATCCAATTCAATTATCCTTTCTTCGATTGTTTTTATCGATCGTTCGTAGAGATAACAAAATAATGTAATAATCACTTTATCGGATGGACATTTTTTTCGAACTCCCGAAATTGTTTTAAATACTTGTGACGAAGAAAAAAAATGTCACAAACGATTGAATCGAAGTGATCAAAGCTCGTCGGATAAATACGTACAGGATGTCGTAACGTAATCGATTTTAAGGTTGTCTCGTTTTAATTGGCGGTTCCGAGACGAGCTGTACGTACGGATAAGGGCGTTATCGGAACATCTGGCCCACCCGTATTCCCCTCTACGTGCACCAGCCCCGTTATTTTGTATTTTACGATGGTGGCAAAACCAAGCCGAGCTCGAAACCCCGTGCACGGGTTTAGCTACACGCGTGTTATATATAGATTGTCGTCGGAGGGCAAATCACGTAGCCGCTTATCCGCGCGAATCGGGAACGACTGTGGCAATCACCACATTGTAAAGTTGCTCGCAGCACGCCGTGTGAAAGACCGTGCAAGCCGCAACAGGTCAGCCTTGGTACGGAATTAATGAACTTTTTGTCCAATCGACCGGAAAATTCACCACCCCCCTCCCTAAAATAGATGAAAATTCAAAAATGAAAAAGAAAACGATTCGGAAAATATTTTTTGTTTCTACGTGGATTTTTTTAATAGACTGTTGATGTCAAAGATATTTTAATTTGAATCGTCAGCGTGCATTTTGATTAATTTGATAAATCTTTATTAATAAATCCACTCCTTTGAAAAAAGTGAATAATAATGCAAAAATAGAAAAGAAAACGATGCGGGAAATATTTTTTACCTCTTCATGGATTTGTATTTTTATTTTCACGATCTTTGAATGTCAAAATACTTTGAATAGGAATTGGCAACGTGCATTTTGGTTATTTCTCTGAGAAATAAAGTGGAATAAATTTTTTTTTCAAGTATTTCATTTTTTCGTTTCTACTTCATTTGCAATAAATCAGAAAAATTGCTTCTTTTTTAACCCAGACTCGTGCGAGATTTCGGAATTAATTCGTCAAACTCAAAGCATAAATTTCGAAAAGTATCGAGGAGTTACGAAAGTAGAAGTGTTTCCGTTTCCGACACTGTAAATATTTTCCTCGCTTTGTCATTTCCAAAGCTCTTCGTGAGGTTGCCGCGGTTTTCCCCGAGCGGTTGTGGAGTTTCCCGTGTTCGTGACACTCAGAACCGAAGATTGCGGACAGGAATGAAGCGAAAAGCTCTCACGGATGCCGACTGTAAAACCGACTTGTCGAGAGCGCGTGTGTGCTTCGCTTCGGTCTCGTAAAGAGCTTTCGGACGCGTGCCATATGCCGTCTCGGATGCTTCTGCGGGTGGCTGTTCTAGTTAGACTCGGGCTTTATTCTCGTCGACGGTGGTTGATCGGAAAATCCCGTGGATTCGTTGCGAATTTGACAAAATTAATCGTTGGACGCACGGTTCGATAAAATAGAGAAAAATAACCGAAATAAATGAATAAATAAGTAATCTAAATAAATGAATAAATAATTCCGAGTAAATGAAAGCTATGATGATTATTTCTTCAATTATTTTTACGCGCAAAATACTTCTTTATATCCTCCAATTTGTCCCAACTTAGCGGCTAATATTGTTACTGATAAATTTTCTAATTAACTTTCGTATCGTGTCGAAATATGGATTAATGTGGGTAATCGAAATCCCAGGTGGCCCACAAGTTCGTCGTCGTTGCGCAGCTGCCCCCCCCCCCCCCCCCAACACACCTCCACCCTCCTCAACCAGACGAATATTCGATAGAAACAGCGATGGTTTTGTCACTCACCCTTCTTCGTTCTTTCCCTCTCTCTCTCTCTCTCTCTCTCTCTCTCTCTCTCTCTCTCTCTGTCTTTTTTACCCTCTATCATCACAATAATATCTATAACATCCCACGAAACCCGCCAAAGCCCCACAAACGTGGCGACTAGACCGTCCATGAACATCGAGATCCGTCAAACGAAATGTGATCAATTTCGTCACTCTTCCCTCCACCTTCCTTTATCTTTCAGTCGCCGTGGCGACCGAACTCCCGCTTGTCTTCCACGCCTTCCAGACTCGTAACTCAGGCTTGAAGTAGTCCCTCTCCTCCATCCGATTCCTCCCTGTACAACCAAGATTTATTCCTTCACGGGAAACCACCCGGTGACGGGTATTTTCGAGTAATTTACTCATTCGTCCACCGTGCAACTTTATAACTCGACAAATTTCGTACATCAGCTGTACGAATATACATTTGCATCATCGGTCAACAATTAAAATTTTCTTGTATAAATAAACAATCCAATAAAAGCAAATAAATTAACACAAGGATTGGTTTATTGTAAACAATAAATATTTGCAATATCACGAAATCGAGAGCTCTGCGATTGCGTGGAAATGAAATCGATAGGATTTGTGGATTCTGTAGATTCTATTTTATTCCGGGATTTTTTAATTTCATTTTTTTTTTCGATACACGCAGTATCGGTGATTATTATCGTTATTGTTGGTTCAATTAATATGAAAACTAATATTTACACGTTGCGTACGCGTATCACGTTGCACGTTTTTATTCATAAACCGACGAACGAAAATCCGCGCGAGTTTCTGTCTTTCATGAAAATTTAATCAGCGATAGCCGGCTATAGGTTTGTTTTTTCGTTATTCAAAGATTTATTTTCCCACAAATATGTGCGTGTGCGCGTACGCGTCTGCTCGCGGATGCCTGTATGCGGGTAAATTTGAAACGATATGGTTACGAAGGGACTCGCTGTGCGTCCGACAATGACGAATTTATTTAACGTCAAAATTCGAAAACGTTGGTAACGTCTGAGCCAACGTGATTTAGGTATGCTGGTACGTGAAAAATTCACGGGTTCCGTTGGAATTCGTTGTACGAAGTTGACTCAACCTATGGGTTTTGTTATCGCGGTATGAATACGAGTAAATAGTCTCGCGGTGCAGACTCGGGGAGGTTATAATTATACGCGAATTTAATCCGAGCACGAGGCGCACCAAACAGTCTTGTTATCAAACCGCATTTACGAATCCACACGGTACGAAACACCGACACGTTTATCGTTATTCATTTATTTACGTATTCATTAATTGGATTATTCATTTGTTTATTTAATTATTCAATTATCCATCTATTTATTTATTTATTTAGGTTATTTATTTATTATTCTTCAAACATACAGCCGAGCTTTTTTCTCGCATTTTTATCGCTCCGCCGATTTCTACCATTGTTTATTTAATTTTCTTGTTTCAAATTAAAATGTACGTATGAATAAACAAAATTTTGTGCTGGAGTTGCGTACACGTGCATCGAGTAAACACGAGTATCTGAAATAGATTTCGACGGGTATGGGGTTTCGCGCGTGGAACGGAGAATCATCGTTCATGCTCGAGTGTCGAGAACTATCTGATCGAGCTCGCGGAAAATCGATTTGTATTGTACATACGTGGCGGAAGATGAAAATATGAAGATAAATCGGCGATGCATTGCGTTATGGTTGAACGGCCGGAAAACGTGGAATTATTTTATGGACAGTGAGCAGTTGCTACGTTGTGTCGTAAGCTGAAAACGAGAGATTTGATTGCTGCGAGGTGAAATTGTTCGGAGCGAATTGAATACATTTGAATTTTTACGTGACCCGACCTAATCGAGTTAAATTAGGTTCGAGACAATGTAATTGAGGTGAATTATTATTTGAATTAATTAAATTGAGTTGAAACTTTGTTTGAATCAATTAAATTGTTATTTTGAATCAATTGAATCGAGATGAATTAGTATTTCGACAAATTGAATTAATGTCACTTATTTCTCTGAGCCAATTCAATTGTTGGAAATTATTTTTTGACCGAATTTTATCGCGTCCAATCATTTTCCGAGCCAATTGAATCGAATTAAATTTTTCTCCGATGCAACTGAATGCAATTAAATTTTTCTTCATCGAATTGAGTTCGATTCGATTGAGTTGCATTTAATTTGAACCAACCGCATTCAGTCGGGTTTGTTGTCAGCCAAAACTGCGTCGTCAGTCAAATTTCGATTTGAAACGAGTTTCCGAATACACACCCAAATGAATTTAAATCGATTATCATTAGAGCCAATGTACGATTCAATGAACTTCAGTAGAATACAAATAAATTCGATCGAGTGTCCCGTCGTCAAGAACTGTTCAGTACGACATCCGAAACACGCATTTTCATTCGATTCTAAACAAGACGAATGAGCTTTAAGCGCGAAAAAAGAAAGAAAAAGGTCAAAGGACACTTACGGAAGATCCGTAACTGTCCATCACTCGAAAAGGGCGACACGAGGTCGTACTGCACTATTTCCTGGACGGCTTTTATTCCGTCCCACGATGGATCAGTTCGTCTTTTCGACGATGGCCATCGAGCTCGAACTATTGTCCCTTCCCTTCCCTTATAACAATAGAAATCGCGGGATAAAGGTCCGGTGGCTGGAAAAAAAAAAACGAAGATTGACGTAGGGTTCGAGATCGTGAGACGAAAAAAAGGGATGGTTTATTTATGTCCCCGGTTCCGGAAAAAAAGTTCGACGTTTATCCGTCATCGATTTAGTCCCCTTTTTCTCACGGATTAATCTCGCAATCTGCGAGTCAGACTTCACCGGTTAATGTTAACCTCGCTATATATGTGTATGCCCATATATGGGATAAAAACTCGGGAATCTTTTCGAATCGATTGAGACCCCGGCGGGATGAAAATTTGAAAATGGTCCCAACGAGAGCCATCCTAATCAATACAAATGCAGAATATTAAATTTGAAAAATAAAAATTCTAAGCAACCGAATAATTATATAAAAAAACTGAGAATGAAAAATGATAAATAATTCCCACAGCATATCGTGTGGTGTACGGAAGTATTCCAATTTTCTTTCTTCATGCATAATACGATCCGTGAGAGAGAAGGTCTCAAACGAGGAGCGTACGTTCGTGCGGTGTAGGAAAAAAAAATAACATTTGAAAAAAAAGCACAATCTATGAAGTTTCCCCGTCGTGTTCTATGGGAGTTGGATAGTTTCATAGGAGACGGAAGTGTCGAGACGAGAAGGTCGAAGGTATAGAACCGCGGTTGGTCTGGCCCGTTATAATAAACCCGGGCGCTCGGTGAAAGCGCCTCGGGGACTACCCATGCGCTCACGGTTCAGGTACCATTCCACCATGAAGCCGAGGAAAACCGTGAGACGTGGATAACACCCATGCCCATCGGGAAACCGGGAGATCTTGCATCCTTCGCTTTTTCTTTCTTTTTCGCTGCGTTAAAGTTTTGAAAACCTTTCGTACAATTTTTACCTTCTCTTTCAACGCAACAAAATACATATTTTCCCCCGTAATTAAAAAAAAGAACGACGATGTGGATGTGTATGGGGAATACCATTCAACACCGTACCGAACATCGTACCAGACATCAAACATTTTTTACCTCATTTTCTTCGTCTAAAAAAAAATTGCAAAAAATTCTACACGTTGAATAAATTTCTTTGAATATTTTTGAAAAAATATATAATTGATAATACCCTTAAGGTATTTTTATGACCATCCGACGAAATTGAAAAATCCTACTCTCGACGAAATAATTTGCGACCCGTTATTACTCGTTTCATACTCAATCACATAATTACCACAAAATTGATAAATGAATGGAATTATTATTATTATCATAAAATTAATTTTTGTTTGCAGGATGAATTGGGAAGTCGAACGATGACGGGAACGGTCAGCAAAAGCACAAGAAGATGGGCGAGCTTGAGACAACACGTCACAAGTGGCGGAGGTGTGGACGGAATGAAACCCGTTGTCGAATTGCTTCTCGATCGCGAATCGAACTCGCGAGCTGCGACTCCGGGATCGCAACCTCACTCGCCCAACACACCGAGAACTCCTCACACGCCGTTGAAAAAGTCGAATTGGGAAGTTATCGAGCACTTTACCGGTGCGCCCCGACCGTCCATTGTCACGGTGAGCCAAGCGTCGAATTCGTATTGCAATTCTTCTCGCATCTCAAAAATCCTTCAACCACGATTTATTTGATTTCACACTTTCTGGTCAAACGTCATTTTTTTTTTTTTTCATTTTCGTTTTATAATCATGGGATAAATTGTATTCAAGGCAATTAATAATTGATGTAATCTAATGATTGATCTATTGGTAATTTCAAATTATTTTTCTTAATTAATTTGAGGGTAATTTTAAGGGGGGCGAGAATTATGAATGATTCTTTATAATTATTTTTGTTTTTTTTTTGTTTCGACAGATGGGCGTCGGGTCGGAATTCGGAGTCTGTAGTCTCGCTGCTGGCGGGAGGGAAGCTCTTGTTGCCGAATCAATCCCCGATTCCGGATTGACCAGGAGGGGTCGAAGATGTGCGTTGGGACGATTTCTGAGCGCTCTGTGCACCTCCCATCGTTTCAAAAATCTACAGGTCAGTTTGTATAATTATTCGAATTAAAAAAAATAATGTATTCGCGAAAATTTAGCGAAAAAAATAGTAATGTACTTCTTTAGCTGGTAATTTGAAATTTGTTGCTAGGAATAGCCGTTGCAAATATTTTTTCAATAACACACTTATTACCTACTAACGAAATACTCGATTATTCTTTTCTTTTCAATTTATTTAACAAAACGAATTGAGTGGGAATTCGATGTTCCAAATTATTTTAAATGTTCAAAAAACAAACGAATAAAAAGTCGACTACGAACGCAAATGAATTGCACAGCCAGGACGAAGTCCTGACGAATGAATAAGAGCCTCTAAACGAAAAGTTCGAGCTTCCCAGAACCGATTAAAAACTGTATACAGAGTCTAATTCGAAGTTAGACTCCATTTCTCGGATTTATCTCTGATTAAATTTTCATCCTTACCTACCAACTCCATAATTATTATTGTTATCATTATTATGTTTACTATTATTTTTATTATCATTGCTTCTCGTGTTTCTCCCGAATTTGTCTGCATTCACATTGAATTCCCGTCTCAGAAGCGCAAATTTAATTCATGGAGAACGAAAAATTAAACAACGTAGTTTGCACTAATTATTCAATTAAAAAACTAAGAATAAGCTTTTTTCAAAGATTTTTCTTCTCAAAAATTCGGAATCCAGTGGAGACTTAAAGTAACGGAGTTTTAGACAGTTTCCAGCTTCCCGAGGATATCCTATCGAAGTTATAGTCGCGACGAATACGTGACCTCGTGGTCACGTTTCGACATCTCACGCCCCATAGTCCGGGGGACGAGGAGGAGCTTGGGGGGGGGGGGGAGGGGGAGGTTACAGTGTAAAACCGAAGCTTTTCCTCATTCACACGACATCCTTGTACCGTGTACTCTCGAACGTGATTTCCACCAATGCTGTTCGCCGACTCGCATAATTTTCTCCCCCTCTCGCTATCTTTTTTATACCTTTTTTCAACACTCATCCATTCGCTCCATAACAATATTTTTCTCTGACTTCCGAGACGAGAAAAGCAGAAATAAAAAAATGAAAAAAAAAAATTGAAGCACCACGTTGCGAGGTTTTCATGCTAAATTATAATTCTTCGAGTAAAAATTATAAGGTTAAAAACGTCGTTCACGAATTACGCGATAACGGAGAAGGAATGACGAACGAATTTTGACAATTGACACGAGTGGCCGGCTTCGTAATTCGCTCGGAAGCACATATTAGGTACGCAGACTGCATTGCTGTCGTACCGAGGATGTACGAT